>WNWK01035332.1:0-19847 GCA_009830355.1 Cherax destructor | reverse complement strand
GAGAGTGGTAGGGAGAGGGAGGGGGATAGGGAGAGGTGGGGAGAGGGATATGGAGGGGGAGATGGGGAGAGGGAGGTATAGAGGTATAGAGAGGGGAGAGGGAGGTATAGAGAGGGGAGAGGGAGGTATAGAGAGGGGAGAGGGAGGTATAGAGAGGGGGAGAGGGAGGTATAGAGAGGGGAGAGGGAGGTATAGAGAGGGGGAGAGGTAGGTATAGAGAGGGGGAGGGAGAGAGGGGAGGGTTTGTGTGTGAGGGAGAAGGGGAGGCTTGAGCTCTCGCTTCACACACGGAGGGCCCGGGTTCGATTCCCGGCGGGTGGAAACATTTCGACGTGTTTCCTTACACCTGTTGTCATGTTCACCTAGCAGCAAATAGGTACCTGGGTTGTTAGTCGACTGGTGTGGGTCGCATCCTGGGGGACAAGATCAAGGACCCCAATGGAAATAAGACAGACAGTCCTCGATGACGCACTGACTTTCTTGGGTTATCCTGGGTGGCTAACCCTCCGGGGTTAAAAATCCGAAGAAATCTTATAGGGGGAGAGGGAGTATAGAGAGGGAGAGGGAGAGAGGGGGTGTGTTTGAGGGAGAAAGGGAGGGAGAGAGTGGGTTTTCAGAAAGTTTGGACTACTCTCCTAAATATTAAGCTAGAATTATGCTAGTACTAGAGAGGTAGGGAGAGGGAGAGGGAGGGATCGGGAGGGGGAGATGGGGGAGAGGGAGGTATAGAGGTATAGAGAGGGGAGAGGGAGGTATATAGAGGGGTAGGGAGAGAGAGGGGAGGGTGTGTGTATGTGAGGGAGAAGGGTAGGTATAGAGAGGGAGAGGGAGAGAGGGAGGGTGCACGTGTGAGGGAGAAAGGGAGGGAGAGAGCGGGGGCGGAGAGAGTGGGGGGGGAGATAGGTTTCAGAAGTTTGGACTACTCTCCTAATATTAATCTAGGATTTTGCTAGTATTAGTTCTATAACCGGATAGTGCTACTAAGCTAGGGTACAGAGGGTATAGAGTGAGAGTGTGTGCGTGTGTGAGTGTGTGTGTGTGTGTGTGTGTGTGTGTGTGTGTGTGTGTGTGTGTGTGTGTGCGTGGGAGGATTACGGGGTATGGAGGGAAATGGTTAGTGGGTTACTGACAGGATGCTAGGCCTAACTGAGTGTGTGTGTGTACGTGTGTGTGTGTGTGCACCTGTCCTCACTGTGTGTGTGCGTGTGTGCTTGTCCTCACTGTGTGTGTGCGTATATTTGTTTACCTCTGACTCACCGCGCCTGCGCTCCTCCCACGTCTTTGAATTTTCTTCCTACCTTACTTAGCTACAAAAACTAAAAAGAATACTACTTCCTATATAATTGATAAAAAAAAAAAATTGCTAATACAAGAACAGCTGTATGGTCTACTACACCCCGACTATTTCAAGTGTGTGTGTGTGTGTGTGTGTGTGTGCATCTTGGCACCTCTTCCACAGTGTCTACCTATTCTAAAACTAATTCTTAATCCTACTAAGCACTGCTACTGAAAGTTAATACTTATAAACTGGTAATAATATTGTTGCTACTACACTAACAATTGTATGGTATACTACTTCTGTATCCTGACTACTTCAAGTGTATGTGTGTGTGGCGTGCGTACACGTGTGTACATTTGGTTGGTAGCCCTGCGCCCTGACTTGTCTTCCGACCTATGAACTGTACTTATTTATTCAGCTCCTCCGAGCAGGGATTTGTCCCACAGCTTCAGCAACTCAAGGCCAAAAACCTGCAAACCTGCAAACCACAACTAGGATTTTGTACGTTACATTCGATGTCTGCTGGGTCTGAATTGTCAGTATTCTCCTGGTGTGTGTGTGTGTGTGTTGATTGCCTTTTTGTCCTGTGCACATGTTGATTGAAGGCTGGGCCTGTTGTGTGTGCGTACTCACCTAATTGTACTCACCCAATTGTGGTTGCAGGGGTCGAGACTCAGCTCCTGGCCCCGCCTCTGCGCTGCCCGCTACTGGGTATCTGCTCTCCCTGCTCCATGAGCTTTATCATACCTCGTCTTAAAACTGTGTATGGTTCCTGCCTCCACTATGTCTTTCTCTAGACTATTCCACTTCCTGACTACTCTGTGGCTGAAGAAATGCTTCCTAACATCCCTTTGACTCATCTGAGTCTTCAGCTTCCAGTTGTGTCCCCTTGTTTCTGTGTTCCCTTTCTGGAACATCCTGTCACTGTCTACCTTGTCGATTCCCCGCAGTATTTTGTATGTCGTTATCATGTCTCCTCTGACCCTTCTTTCCTCCAGTGTTGTTAGTCCTATTTCCCTCTTTCTTCATAGGACAGACCCCTGAGTTGTGGAACTAACCTTGTCGCAAACCTTTGCACTTTCTCTAGTTTCTTTATGTGCTTGACCAGGTGTGGGTTCCAGACTGGTGCTGCATATTCTAGTATGGGCCTGACGTACACGGTGTACAGTGTCTTAAACGAGTCCTTGTTAAGGTAACGGAATGCTAATCTTAGGTTTGCCAGTCGCCCGTATGCTGCCGCAGTTATCTGGTTGATGTGTGCCTCTGGAGACGTGCTTGGCGTTATACTCACCCCAAGGTCTTTCTCCTTTTCCGGTGTGTGTATGTGTATGTGTGTGTGTGTGTGTATGTGTATATGTAATTGTGTATGTATATATGTGTGTGTGTGTGTGACCCAACAATAAAATTTGCACCAAGAACTCATTAGAGTTGTGACCGGGAGTAGACTAGGGATGTATCGGATGTGAAAAATTTAGATATCCGGTATGCGGATGTGTATACGGATGTCTTACTTGCTTATTTTGCGGATGCGGATGCGGATATCTGCTTACAGTAAAATACGGATGCCGATGCGGATGCGGATATCTGCTTACAGTAAAATATGGATGCGGATGCAGATATCTGCTTACAGTAAAATGCGGATGCGGATGCGGATGCGGATTACGGATGTCACATCTTGACATCCGGGCGGATGCGGATGCGGATTTTGCAGGACAGTCATAAAACCCCTGATTTTTGTTTTTTTTTACCACATGGCAAATACTTTCATTACATAATACTTTTAATACATAATACTTTTATTACATAATCAATTGACATTTGCTTAATACTTAAAGTTTATGATTGGAAGGTTTTTCTTCAAGAATAACAGTTTCTCTGCATTTTCTGCCAGAAGTCGTTTTCGTTTGTTGGGCTTTATCAAGTCACAAACACATCTCATATCTGTTTGTGACTGAGATCTGTTTGTCACAAACAGATCTCAGTCCAATACAAAGGAGAATGGGTTTGATTGGTGTCGTGGGTGCGGGAGTGAATTCTTGGGTAGCTTTTGGTAGTGGTGATTTTGATAAGGACTTGCCTTGCATGGGCCAGTAGGCCTTCTGCAGTGTTCCCACATAAGAACATAAGAAAGGAGGAACACTGCAGCAGGCCTGTTGGCCCATACTAGGTAAGTCCTTCACAGTCCATCCCACTAACAATATTTTCCCACTCAAATCAAACCCCTCACTCATGTGTTTATCCAACCTAATATGTTTATCAAACGCTATTTACATCCCTATATTAATTCCTGTTTTCCATTTATACACCTCCACAGTGTTACTGTGTGTGTCTCTCACACATATGCAGATGAATGGTTCAGAGAACCGACAAGTTGATAAATTAGACACATATACAACACTTGGGTATCTTTATTGAGGAAACGTTTCGCCACACAGTGGCTTCATCAGTCCAATACAAAGGAGAATGATGTAATCAGTCCCTTAGCCTTGACTCGATGTTGTCAGTCCATCAATCTTGATAATAATACAACATATGTGTGAAGAAGTGACTTATATACCGTAGGCAGGAGAGGTGCAGCAGTCGTAGGAGGTGTCACATTTGACCAATGTGGAAGTAGGTGGTGGCCAAGGGTTAGGCAAGTGAAGAATTCCCTGTATTAAGATACCAAGATGTTGCTGTGTCAGACAGTAACTCCAGGTTGAGGGACTGATTACCTCAAACTCCTGTTCTTCACGATTCTCCTTTGTATAGACTGATGAAGCCACTGTGTGGCGAAACGTTTCCTCAATAAAAATACATAAGAACATAAGAACGGAGGAACACTGCGACAGGCCTGCTGGCCTGTCCATTCCACTAACAAAATATTTGCTCAACCTAATTTTCAATGCATATGTGTCTAATAAACACATAAGAAGTATAATTTATAATTTATTTCCATTGCATATGTGTCTAATTTATCAGCCTTGTAGGGTTATTGAAGCTAGCACCTTGGGTAGTTTTAAATTTAGGTTGGATAAATTCATGAGTGAGAGGGGTTGGTTTTGAGTGGGACTCGCATATGAGTAAATAGAATTATCAAAGCTTATTTCTTGGATAGAATTGAAAATTTGGTTGGGCAGCATACATAAGGGGGATTACCAACAAACCCCTGGCTGTCTTCAAGCAGGCACTGAACAGGCACCTAAAGTCGGTACCTGACCAGCCAGGCTGTGGTTCGTACGTTGGACTGCGTGCGGCCAGCAGTAACAGCCTGGTTGATCAGGCTCTGGTCCAACATGAGGCCTGGTGACAGACCGGGCCGCAGGGGCGTTGACCCCTGGAATTCTCTCCAGGTAAACTCCAGGTTAGTGGGGTGGATTGTGAAGGACGTGCCTAGTATGGGCCAACAGGCCTGCTGCAGTGTTCCTCCTTTCTTATGTTCTTATGTTCTCTCTCTCTCTCTCTGCACAGGTCATAAGTTATAATATTTGAAGCTGCAATGTTAATTTGTAAATCATAAGAACAAGTTTGTGGGAAACAAACATGCAAACTCTGTAATTTAGGTTATAATATCCGCCACATCCGCTTTGTTTGGCACGGATGCGGATGCAGATGCGGATATTTATTTAATAGTGATTACGGATGCGGACGCGGATGCGGATATCTCATTTAGGAAAAATACGGATGCGGATGCGGATGCGGATGTCTCATTTAGAAAAATACGGATGCGGATGCGGATGCGGATGTCTCATTTAGAAAAAATACGGATGCGGATGTAAGAATTTATGCGGATGCTCCGGGGATGCGGATGCAGATACGGATATCCGATACATCCCTAGTGTAGACTAGTGAAGTGTTCATTGCGTTATAATTTGTTCATGATTATAACCATGTATAAACGTAAGTAAGTAAATTTACTTACATCTTTCATTACCTTTGTAACTTGTGAGTTCATTACCTTTGTAGCTTGTTAGTTCATTACCTTTGTAACTTGATCAGCTATCAAAACTTTGGGGTCCAGTACCTGGACCCATTATGTATCTCTGTAATCTTTTGACTACCGCCCACAGGATGGGTATGGGGTGCATAATAAAGATATCAAACTAAACTAACTAAACAAGCGTGCATAACAGGAGGGGCACTGAACTGGATCAGGGAATACCTGACAGGGAGGCAACAACGGGTCATGGTGCGTGATGAGGTATCACAGTGGGCGTCTGTGACGAGCGGGGTCCCGCAGGGGTCAGTCCTAGGACCAGTGCTATTCTTGGTATATGTGAATGACATGATGAACGGGATAGACTCAGAAGTGTCTCTGTTCGCAGATGATGTGAAATTAATGAGAAGAATCAAATCGGAAGATGACCAAGCAGGACTTCAAGAAGATCTGGACAAGCTAGACATCTGGTCTAGCAACTGGCTTCTCGAATTTAATCCTACCAAGTGCAAAGTCATGAGGATCGGGGAAGGGCAAAGAAGACCGCTGACTGTACAGGCTAGGTGGACAAAGGCTACAAACCTCGTTAAAAGAGAAAGACCTTGGGGTGAGTATAACACCAAGCACGTCTCCGGAAGCACACATCAACCAAATAACTGCAGCAGCTTATGGGAGATTGGCAAACTTAAGATTAGCGTTCCTTTACCTTAACAAGGAATCGTTCAAGACACTGTACACCGTGTACGTCAGGCCCATACAAGAGTATGCAGCACCAGTTTGGAACCCACACCTGGTCAAGCACGTCAAGAAATTAGAGAAAGTGTAAAGGTTTGCGACAAGGTTAGTTCCACAGCTCAGGGGACTGTCTTACGAAGAAAGGTTGAGGGAAATAGGGCTAACAACACTGGAGGACAGAAGGGTTAGAGGAGACATGATAACGACATACAAAATACTGCGGGGAATCGACAAGGTAGATAGTGACAGGATGTTCCAGAGAGAGAACACAGGAACAAGGTGGCACAATTGAAAGCTGAAGACTCAGATGAGTCAAAGGGATGTCAGGAAGCATTTCTTCAGCCATAGAGTAGTCAGGAAGTGGAATAGTCTAGCAAACGATGTAGTGGAGTCAGGAACCATACATAGCTTTGAGACGAGGTATGATAAAGCTCATGGAGCAGAGAGAGAAGAGTCCTAGTAGCGGACAGTTAACAGTTAAGAGGCGGGGCCAATAGCTGAGTCTCGGCCCCTGCAACCACAATTAGGTGAGTACACATACACAACGTATCTACTCATCTCGCAGTTTCCTCCTCAAACCCTTGCCGAAGGGAAATACTATTCATAATTGTAAATCAGTTGAAGGAGGGTAGGGCCAGGGGTGTATACCTAATTTTTGGGATGCAGAGGGAGGGAAAGGGGAGGGGGGGGGAGACAAAATCACTTAGTTCGGTTAATAATCTACTCCTAATGTTTACACCTCAAAAATCATGTAATTTTTTTTATGGAAAATTGAAATGCTTAAAAAATGTAACTTTTACTTCAGCTGTAGTACGGTTCCCGCTACACTTAGGATAAAAACAGTAAAAACAAAACAAAAAAAAAACTATTTTAATTCTCTACAATTTTTTTTTTTTTTTTTTTTGCTATCGTCAACCATTCAAGGTTATTAAAAACATGGCCGCTATTTTCCAGGATGGCGGCTGTAGCACAGTATTCATGAATGCTGCTTTTTTTTTATGTTAAAACTAGAAACTAGAACTATGTATGTGCAATCTTCCTTTCTTGGGAATTATTGCAAGGTAAGGAATTTTTTTCCCTAGAATGAGTGACTTATAAATTTTGCGCCAGGAGCAGTTACCTAATGAAATTTAAAGTTTTACTTTACATAAGCTTTACATAAAAATAATAAATTTGCAGTACACTAAAGTAAAGCGATGGTGGTATAGTGGTGAGCATAGCTGCCTTCCAAGCAGTTGACCCGGGTTCGATTCCCGGCCATCGCAGGATTCTTTTTTTCCGGAGCTTGTTTGAGCCTGCCTCAGCCTAGTTATGAGAAGTAAGTGCTACAACCTTCTTACACTTCTTCCACCCCTTTATCCTCCAATTCCTCTCTACCTTCCTTCCTCCTCCATACGGTTCCTTTCAACCCTTGCTTCTCCACCTCTCATCCCATCGTCCTCCAGCTTTTCACTACCTTTAAACATCTTTCACCTCCCTTCTCTGGAATCTCTATCGATCCTTCTATCTTAAGTTCCTCTCCACATTTTCTTCCCATCCACCTGGTTATCCCTTCAATCTCTCAACCCTTTCTTCTACTCTTCCCCTTCCCTCCTCCCACATCCTTCTACCCTAACTCCATGTCTCTTCCCTTTCTCCATCTCTCTCTCTCACTTAATTCTCCACCAGTTATGTCAACCATAACTTTTTACCATGTAGTCTAGAATAAAGTAGTCTTAAGAATGCCCGCAATGCACAGCATATTAGGGGCTTTTGGCATGTACATCTCATTAAGAAATATATCTTGTCTACCATGTATCATTGTACCATGTCACAATAAAGTATTATTATTATTATTATTGATGGTTCTGTTCACCAATCCACTGGTGCAGCTGGTAGTGCTGCTGTTGTTATACAGAGTTGATGGCTCTCAAAGAAATTGGAGCACGCATCAATAACTGGGCATCTAAATTTCAACCTGAACTGTTTGTCATACTCCTCGCACTCATATGTGTTCGTGTATCAAATGTTGACACTTTAATGGTAACTGTTTTTTTTATCATCCATAAATGCTCTTAACTCCTTGAGTATTAATTGTGGTATGTTTGTGTAAGAAGTTAGGCACAGGTATGGTAGGATTGTGGACAGTGGCATCCGAGTACACCTACACCTGAGGATTCCATCTCAACGTTGGTCTTAGGTTAGGTAAGGTAAAGTAAGATTTGTCAGGAAACACTTGTCTTAGTCATATGATGACCCGCTACTGGAGCCTTTGGTCTTCTGTCCGAGGCCTTCCACTAGCCTACCAGTCCACCCCTTTAGAAATTAAGGTAGTGATTATTAACCATTTTGATAATTGCTCTTCAGATGCATGATAGTACTGATGAATTGCCTTCAAAGAGGGAGTAGATTACAATCTCGGGCTGTCAGTTAGGAGTTTGAGAACAATAATACGAAAAGAACTTCAACTGAACTCCATTGACTGAGACTGACCAGTCAGACTGACATGCCCTGGCATGTCAGTGGCTCTCCTTGCACTTCTATGTAAATCTCTATGTAAAATTGCGATGAAATAAAAATTATTATTATTATTATTATTATTATTATTATTATTATTATTATTATTATTATTATTATTATTATTATTATTAGGAGCCACATGTCTATGGTGCATCCAAGAAAATAAGCCAGACTCTCGGATATCACTAGTCACTACCGCCAGGCTCCGGCTAGGTTACCAGTATGTCTACCTGGAGTCTACCTGGAGAGAATTCCAGGGGTCAACGCCCCCGCGGCCCGGTCCGTGACCAGGCCTCTTGTTGGACCAGAGCCTGATCAACCAGGCTGTTACTGCTGGCCGCACGCAGTCCAACGTACGAACCACAGCCCGGCTGATCAGGTACCGACTTGAGGTGCCTGTCCAGTGCCTGCTTGAAGACAGCCAGGGGCTTGTTGGTAATCCCCCTGATGTATGCTGGGAGGCAGTTGAACAATCTTGGGCCCCTCACACTTATTGTGTTGTCCCTCAACGTGCTAGTGGCACCCCTGCTCTTCATTGGGGGAATGTTACATCGCCTGCCGAGTCTTTTGCTTTCGTAGGGAGTGATTTTTGTGTGCAAGTTTGGTACTAAGCCCTCGAGAATTTTCCATGTGTATATAATAATGTATCTCTCCCGCCTGCGTTCTAGAGAGTACAGGTTTAGGAACTTCAAGGAACAAACTAAATGTAAACCTTGTCAAAAGGACAATCGTCACATCCTGTGTCATTATGTGCTGGAATGTGATAAAATTAATGAATTCAGAGACAACTCGTTCCGGGGTCTGGTGGCTTGAGTTCTCGCTTCACACACGGAGGGCCCGGGTTCGATTCCCGGCGGGTGGAAACATTTCGACGTATTTCCTTACACCTGTTGGCATGTTCACCTAGCAGCAAATAGGTACCTGGGTTGTTAGTCGACTGGTGTGGGTCGCATCCTGGGGGACAAGATTAAGGACCCCAATGGAAATAAGACAGACAGTCCTCGATGACGCACTGACTTTCTTGGGTTATCCTGGGTGGCTAACCCTCCGGGGTTAAAAATCCGAAGAAATCTTATCTTATCTTTACCTGGAGTGGCATATTACTAAACATTCTGGAAAAAAATCCCTGACTTGCCCAATGTAAATATCGCACCATGATTACGTCGAAATGTTTCCACCCGCCGGGAATCGAACCCGGGCCCTCCGTGTGTGAAGCGAGAACTCAAGCCACCAGACCCCGGAACGAGTTGTCTCTGAATTCATTAATTTTATCACATTCCAGCACATAATGATGGGTGGATTGTGAAGGACGTGCCTAGTATGGGCCAACAGGCCTGCTGCAGTGTTCCTCCTTTCTTATGTTCTTATGTTCTCTCTCTCTCTCTCTGCACAGGTCATAAGTTATAATATTTGAAGCTGCAATGTTAATTTGTAAATCATAAGAACAAGTTTGTGGGAAACAAACATGCAAACTCTGTAATTTAGGTTATAATATCCGCCACATCCGCTTTGTTTGGCACGGATGCGGATGCAGATGCGGATATTTATTTAATAGTGATTACGGATGCGGACGCGGATGCGGATATCTCATTTAGGAAAAATACGGATGCGGATGCGGATGCGGATGTCTCATTTAGAAAAATACGGATGCGGATGCGGATGTCTCATTTAGAAAAAATACGGATGCGGATGTAAGAATTTATGCGGATGCTCCGGGGATGCGGATGCAGATACGGATATCCGATACATCCCTAGTGTAGACTAGTGAAGTGTTCATTGCGTTATAATTTGTTTATATATATATATATATATATATATATATATATATATATATATATATATATATATATATATATATATGTCGTGCCATTAGGTAAAACTTGCGATTTTGGCTTAAATAGCAACGCTCACCTTGCCATATAAGACAAGTGAAAATTTGTGTATGAAATAATTTCGCCAAAATCATTCTGAATATAACGAAAAAAATATATTTAATTGTGTTTGTTTATTATTAAATTAATGTTAACGTAACTAAAATATATTTAGTTGGGTTAGGCTAAATTAAATTGCGCTTGTTGTAATAAGGTTAGGTAGGTTTTCAAAGTTTCTCTTGGTACAAAATTATAAATTCTTACAATAACATAAATGAAAAAATTATATCTTTAAACGTATAAGAGAATTTTTTAGAAAGGACTTAATTTTAGATGAGTTCTTGCTAATTGACCAGTTTTACCTAATCGGCACGACATATATATATATATATATATATATATATATATATATATATATATATATATATATATATATATATATATATATATATATATATATATGTTTATCAAGTCACAAACAGATCTGAAACACTGCTTGCTTCTCAAAACAGTTTCATAATAAAATGAGTTTTAATTTGCATTATATGAAAATGAGAACGTTGTACACAAAAACTATAAAGCGATGGTTGTATAGTGGTGAGCATAGCTGCCTTCCAAGCAGTTGACCCGGGTTCGATTCTCGGCCATCTCAGGTTTCTTTTCCGTTCGTGTCTCAAGGCTTGTACCCACTATGTATATGTAGTTGCAGGGGTCTATTCATAGCTCTTTCACCCGCCCTTTCACCTTGATTATAAAAGTTACATGCCAGTCTACCTGGAGAGAATTCCAGGGGTCAACGCCCCCGCGGCCCGGTCTGTGACCAGGCCTCCTGTTGGATCAGAGCCTGATCAACCAGGCTGTTACTGCTGGCCGCACGCAGTCCAACGTACGAACCACAGCCCGGCTGATCAGGTACCGACTTGAGGTGCCTGTCCAGTGCCTGCTTGAAGACAGCCAGGGGCTTGTTGGTAATCCCCCTGATGTATGCTGGGAGGCAGTTGAACAATCTTGGGCCCCTCACACTTATTATGTTGTCCCTCAACGTGCTAGTGGCACCCCTGCTCTTCATTGGGGGATGTTACATCGCCTGCCGAGTCTTTTGCTTTCGTACGGAGTGATTTTTGTGTGCAAGTTTGGTACTAAGCCCTTGAGAATTTTCCATGTGTATATAATAATGTATCTCTCCCGCCTGCGTTCTAGAGAGTACAGGTTTAGGAACTTCAAGCGTTCCCAGTAGTTGAGGTGGTTTATCGCACTTATGCGTGCGGTGAAGGTTCTCTGCACATTTTCAAGGTCAGCAATTTCACCCGCCTTGAAAGGTGCAGTTAGTGCGCAGCAATATTCCAGCCTAGATAGAACAAGCGATCTGTAAAGTGTCAACATGGGCTTGGCATCCCTGGTTTTGAAGGTTCTCATTATCCATCCTGTCATTTTTCGAGCAGATGCAATTGCTACATTGTTATGGTCCTTGAAGGTGAGATCCTCTGACATGATCACTCCCAGGTCTTTGACATTAGTTTTTCGCTCTATTGTGTGGTTGGAATTAGTTTTGTACTCCGATGAGATTTTAATTTCTTCACGTTTTCCGTATCTGAGTAATTGAAATTTCTCATCATTGAACTTCATATTGTTTTCTGCAGCCCATTTAAAGATTTGGTTTATGTCTGCTTGGAGTCTTGCAGTGTCTTCAACGGTGGACACTGTCATACAGATTCGGGTGTCATCTGCAAAGGAAGACACAGCACTGTGGCTTATATCCCTGTCAATGTCTGATATGAGGATGAGGAATAGGATGGGAGCAAGTACTGTGCCTTGTGGAACAGAGCTTTTCACAGTAGCTGCCTCAGACTTTACTCTTTGTGTTCTACGTGTTAGGAAATTATAGATCCATCTACCAACTTTTCCTGTTATGCCTTTATCACGCATTTTGTGTGCGATTACACCATGGTCACACTTGTCAAAGGCTTTTGCAAAATCTGTGTATATAACATCTGCATTCTGTTTATCTTCTAGAGCATCCAGGACCTTGTCGTAGTGGTCCAGTAGTTGGGACAGACAGGAGCGGCCTGCTCTAAACCCATGCTGTCCTGGGTTGTGCAATTGATGGGTATCAAGATGGGTGGCGATCTTGATTCTTAGAACCCTTTCAAAGATTTTTATGATATGGGACGTTAGCGCAATTGGTCTGTAGTTCTTTGCTATTGCTTTACTGCCCCCTTTGTGAAGCGGGGCTATGTCTGTTGTTTTTAGTAGCTGCGGGACGATCCCAGTGTCCATGCTCCCTCTCCATAGGATGTTAAAAGCATGTGATAGGGGCTTCTTGCAGTTCTTGATGAACACGGAGTTCCATGAGTCTTTGTTAAATTCAAACTGAAGACTTTACTTTGCCTTTCCTCCACCTCTTCACCCTCTCTTCTTTTCCTCCAGTTCTTCTCTATCGTCATTCATGCGGCTTCTTTCTACTTTCCTTTCTCCACAGTTTTTCTCAATCATTTTACATTCTTCACCTCTCCTTCCTTCTACATAGCCAATAGTCCTCCTCCTCAAGTGCCTCTCTACACTTCATCTCCTCCAGGAAGTAGTGTACACGCATTAAAGGACCCCAATGGAAATAAGTCACTCTGTCTGACAATTTTGGGTTATCCTAGGTTCTCTACACATATGCTGCTATGTATGATAATGTATGTAAATGTATTTGTGTATACCTGAGTAAACTTACTTATTATGAGTGCGTAGAGATATGTACATGGGCTTGCTTGAGCATGACCCCAGTGAGGACATTTCTTTCATGACACGATCTCTGATACTTGTGAGTTTGAAATTTGAGATTTCAGTCTAGATGGAGACCTAGAAATTTGCCCTGTGTGTGTCTAGAAATGGGTGAACCATTTATCAGTATGTTTAGCTGTACATTTGTAGCTCTGTTTCCAAACAGCATAAAATAGGTTTTGTCTATATTGAGAGTAAGTTTGTTGGTGGTCATCCAAGTAGATATTTTTAGTAGTTCGGCATATAAAGTGTCTGTTAGTATGGTTGGGTTTGGGTGAGAGAAGACATAAGTACTGTCATCTGCAAATAAAATGGGTTTAAGGAGTTTAGATGCGTTTGGGAGGTCATTGATGTAAATGAGAAAGAAATGGGCCAAGGACACTTCCCTGTGGGACTCCAAGAAGAACTGGTTATGTAGTGGAGTTAGCTCCATTTGTGTATACATACTGGGTATAGTAATTAATTTCTTCGAATTCGTTTGCTTCCTCTAGTATAAAAACAGAAGAAATAAGGGCTTCATTTAGCAGACATTTCTTTGTCACTAAGAGTAAACTGACCAGAGTTAAAAAAAATTTCCCTAACCTTTTTCCTGTTTACGTAAAAAAAAACTTTTGGGTTGGTCTTTGATTCCTCGCAACGTTAATTTTATATTTTCATTTGCCTTTTTTTCATTCCCTTTTTAACTTACATGTATGCGTGTGTATGTGTATATGTATATGTGTGTGTGTGTGACCCAACAATTAAAATTTGCACCAATAACTCATTACAGTTGTGGCTGGGTGTAGACTAATAGATTGCTCATTGCTTTATAATTTGTTCATGAGTGCAACCATGTACAGACGTAAGTAAATTTACTTACATGATTCATTACCTTGTAACTAGTGAATTAATTACCATTGTACCTTGTTCAGCTATCAAAACTTTGGGGCCCAGTCTCTGGACCCTATATATACCTCTGTAATCTGCAAATACCTTTGTAACTTGTCATGATTGTGACCATCTGAGTTCATTACCTTTGTAACTTGCTCAGCCATCAAACTTTGAGGTCCAGTCCCTGGACCCATTATGTACCTCTGTAATCTTTTGACTACCGCCCACAGGATGGGTATGGGGTGCATAATAAAGATATCAAACTAACTCTTAAATTGAATGTATTGTGCGAGCGCGCTCGTATGTGTGCGCACTCATGTGGGTATATGACCCACTTAATATTTGTACTTATAACTAGTAAAGTAAAGTAAAGTAAAGTAAAGTAAAGTAAATTTTATTTCATTGCAGATTACATAGGTATTGATAGTTACAATGTAAATTGAGTGCAAGGAGAGCCACTGACATGCCATGGCATTAGGGACAGCTTAATCTAGTAACTTAAGAACATAAGAACATAAGAAAGGAGGAACACTGCAGCAGGCCTGTTGGCCCATACTAGGCAGGTCCTTCACAATCCGTCCCACTAACAGAATATTTGCTCAACCCAATTTTCAATGCTACCCAAGAAATAAGCTTTGACAATTCTACCCACTCATGCGCGAGTCCCACTCAAATCCAACCCCTCTCACTCATGAATTTATCCAACCTAAATTTGAAACTACCCAAGGTCCTAGCTTCAATAACCCTACTAGGCAGACTGTTCCACTCATCAACTACCCTATTTCCAAACCAATACTTTCCTATATCCTTTCTAAATCTAAACTTATCTAACTTGAATCCATTATTGCGGGTTCTCTCTTGGAGAGATATCCTCAAGACCTTATTTATATCCCCTTTGTTAATACCCATTTTCCACTTGTATACCTCGATCATGTCTCCCTCATTCTACGTCTTACAAGTGAATGTAATTTTAGGGTCTTCAATCTTTCTTCGTAAGGAAGATTTCTAATGCTATGTATTAATTTAGTCATTCTACGCTGAATGTTTTCTAACGAATTTATGTCCATTCTGTAATATGGAGACCAGAACTGAGCTGCGTAATCTAGGTGAGGCCTTACTAATGATGTATAAAGCTGTAATATAACCTCTGGACTTCTGTTGCTAACACTTTGATATAAATCCCAGTAATCTATTTGCCTTATTACGTACGCTTAGGCATTGCTGTCTTGGTTTAAGGTTGCTGCTTACCATCACCCCCAAGTCCTTCTCGCAATCTGTATGGCTAAGTTCTACGTTATTTAACTTATAAGTGCTTGGGTTATGGACACTCCCGAGCTTCAGAACCTTGCATTTATCTACATTGAACTGCATCTGCCACTTTTCTGACCACGAATTAAGTTTGTCTAAATCTTCCTGAAGTTCTATGACATCTATGTTTGAATCAATTATCCTACCTATCTTCGTGTCGTCGGCGAATTTGCTCATATCACTAGTAATTCCCTCATCAAGGTCATTGATATATATTATAAATAACAATGGGCCTAAGACTGATCCCTGTGGAACACCACTTGTTACAAGTCCCCATTCGGATTGAACCCCATTTATGCACACTCTCTGCTTCCTATTGGTGAGCCATGACTCGATCCATGACAGCACTTTTCCCCCAATGCCATGAGCTGCCACTTTCTTTAACAGTCTCTGGTGCGGTACTCTATCAAAAGCCTTACTAAAGTCTAAATAAACAATATCGAATTCTTTATCGTGATCAACAGCCTCAAAAGCTTTACTGAAGAAGGTTAATAAATTAGATAGGCAGGAACGGCCCCTCGTGAATCCATGCTGGGTATCATTAATCAAATTATGGTTATCTAGATGGCTTCTAATAATATCAGCTATAATTGACTCTAGTAATTTGCCTACAATTGAGGTCAGGCTTATTGGGCGGTAGTTTGACGGTAGTGACTTGTCCCCTGCTTTAAAAATAGGAATTACATTAGCCATCTTCCACATATCAGACACTACACCTGTTTGAAGAGATAAATTAAAAATGTTAGATATTGGTTCACAGAGTTCCATTTTGCATTCCTTAAGAACCCTTGCAAAAAGCTCATCAGGACCCGGCGATTTATGTACTTAATATGTACTTAATATTAGAGCAATTTATTGAGTTTATTCTAGTTAAAAATTGTTTTCAAATTACAATATGATGAAATTTTACTGTTAAAATTATTAAATGATGATATTAGATTGTTACAGGTGTTTAGATTCTCGAATGGTAATATGGAATTGAGATTATCTTAAGGAAAATAACATTGAGCATTTTTGACATTAACTTATAATATGAGTATTTAGTTTTGGGTGAGTAGGGGGTAACATAATAGTAACATATTATTAAAAATTACAATTGTAACCGGGTGTGGACGTGTCAGTGGGTCATTACTTTGTAATTTGTTCATGATTGTAACCATATATAGGAGTGTAGATGGTTCTTTACCTTTGTAACTTGACATGATTGTGACCAGATCTACTTGGAGTTCATTACCTTTGTAACCTGTTCAGCTATCATAACTTTGGGGTCCAGTCTCTGGACCAATTATGTACCTCTGTAATCTTTTGACTACCGCCCACAGGATGGGTATGGGGTGCATAATAAAGATGTTAAACTAACTAACTTGTAAGGTGACCCTCACGTCTTTTAATTCGCCTGTAAATACCTCTTTTTTTTCACTGAAGAGAAATTGATATATAGCTTGGCCAGCTTGTGGTGTCTCATTCATCATGAGTCAGATTATTGCAATCAAACTAAGCGCTAAACCCACAAGGGATCATGTGTCAAGAGAGTTTCTGATCCCTGTTGCTATGATGTTGTCATGGCAACCATCCATCACCACCACAAACATAAACAACAAACATTCCAGCAGGAGCAGACCCGTGTCTGGAAACACTTGTCTTGTTTCCTGACAAACCTTATCTAACCTAGCAGCAATATCAACAACAGCAGAAGTACTAGTAGCAGAGGAGGAACAGCAGCAGCAGCAAGAGCAGGAACAGCAGCAGCAAGAGCAGGAACAGCAGCAGCAAGAGCAGGAACAGCAGCAGTAAGAGCAGGAACAGCAGCAGCAAGAGCAGGAACAGCAGCAGCAAGAGCAGGAACAGCAGCAGCAAGAGCAGGAACAGCAGCAGCAAGAGCAGGAACAGCAGCAGCAAGAGCAGGAACAGCAGCAGCAAGAGCAGGAACAGCAGCAGCAAGAGCAGGAACAGGAGCAGGAGGGAGGACAGTCATGGATGGTTGTGCTGGAAGCTGCAGGCTGGTGTAAACTACATTAATAAAGAAGATTCAAGGTGCATTACTACATAAAAAGTCTTAAGACTGAGATGCAGTGATCATCTTCACAGGTGAGTTTTCTCCTGCAATAAGAAAATACCCTGACACTTCTGTGTAGTGATTTTTTTTTATTGAGTTGACGAGGAAAACCTTGGCTAATGTATTGGGTTTTGCTGCTCGGTAGGGGTCCAGTGACATTGTATTGTTTACAGTATAATGTTAAATGTGTTCTGCAATAGGGATAATTATTTATGCAAATTGTAGATGAATGTAGATGAATGGTTATACTTACATCTGTAATCAGAGTGACCTGCAGATATGTTAGTTATGTTAGGTTGGGTTAGGTTAGGTTTAGTTTGAACCCATCCCAGCTGTAACTGAACCCAACCTAACTGAACCCAACCCAGTCTAACCTAACCTAAATATAACCTTACATAATAAATACATAGCTATTCTATAGTGATACTCTTCGTTATTGTTAAAAACGCTCGTCTTATTCACTAAAATTTTGAATTATGTAAAACAAATTCACAAAAATTATCTTTGGTAAATGTTAGTGTGGCTTGCATTGTTTACAAACTGAAAATATTGTTGAAATGCTGTATCATATTAGACACCATTTAGGCCATTGTGCATTAAACCACATACATAATCATTCATGTAAAAGTATTTGTGTAGCTAATCTCTTTCAAAATAACAATTTCCCCAAGAAATATATAATTATTATTGCCTTTTGGATTCCTTTCTTGTATATAAGATTGAGAAATTCTGCTGGGTAAGAGAAAATGCCTCTAGAATAAAGATACCCAGGTGTTGCACATGTGTTTTATTCATCAACATACTTATGTCAGTTTATATAGGTACACATAAGTACAATTATCATACATAGTAGCTTATGTGTAAATTACCTAGGATAGCCCTCCAAAAATCAGATTTCCATTGGGGACCTTGTAATAATAATAATAATAATAATAATACTTTATTGAGACATGGTACAATGATACATGGTAGACAAGAAACATAGTTTTTAATGAGATGTAATATCTTATTATATAAAGCCTATCTCTATGTACAATATATGTACAGTATATGTATATGCATGAGAATCTATAACAGTAAATTGCTTTAAACCATTGCAATAAAACAAAATTCTGTTACAGTATTACAATGATCAGTAAAATCAATTGATCAGATATCATATCTTTAAGTTTAGCATTATTCATTGTTCTTAAATCTTTTTAGAATCACACTCATATATAAACTTTTGTTTAATAATTACCTAACTCAGGTGCTAACTCAGGTGCTATAGTTTTAGATTCTTATTAGCTGTAAATTGACTACCTTAGCTCATTTTTTCATTTTTGTAAACATATCCAACGTACTAACTTAGTGCCAAGAACTCCTTTTGCATTGTCCTATTCTTAAGTCTACTTGCATTGTTCTATTTTTAAGTTTAGTTATAGAATCACACTAAATCTTATGATTCCAAACATTGATCCTGATACCAACCTTCTATTAAATGACTTACATGAACCTAACAACAACTGTCATTACTACACAGCAGAACAGGCTAAAACACTACTCAAAGCCAACAATAACATAACTATCTTTAATTACAATGTCAGATCTTTAAGCAAACATTTTGATGACCTCACTGCATTATTAAACTCACTACAGGCCAGAATGTCCATCATTGCTCTCACTGAAACCTGGCTAAAGCCTCATACTACAGATATCTATGCCATTCCTGGTTACACAGCCATACACAATTGTAGGCAAGACCAACAAGGAGGTGGCACAGCTATGTTATACTCAGACCAGCTTGAATGTATTAACAATACATGCACAAGAGATGAACATGGAGAATATATAATAGCTAAGTTTAAATCCAAATACCTACAAAAACCTCTCACAGTTATAAACATCTATAGATTACCACAGTCAAATATTCAGCAATTTAGTGAAAAATTAGGAAGTATGATTACTGATGCACACATGAACAAAGACCACTTAATCCTGACAGGAGACTTCAATATAAACCTCCTACAAGATCAGGACCCACAAGTAACTGAATTCACAAACACTATGAGCAACTGCTTGCTGCTCCCGACAATAACAAAACCTACAAGAATCTCTGAGACCTGTGTTTCTCTATTAGACCATATCTGGACTAACACCATATCCCCATTAAAATCAGGCATAATCACAGACAATACCACAGACTACTACCCAACCTTTCTCATAACCAACTTCGGAAAATTACCACTAGAGACTACTAAAGTTACCTTCAGACTACATACTGAGACAGCTATAAATAACTTTATAACAGCTATGACAAACACTGACTGGCAAACGGAAATAGACAACTTCCCAGATACTGACCTATGTATTAATAATTTTCTTAAAAAGACCCAATACCTCTATAATAAGCATTGCCCTAAAAAAACTAAACAAATCACAACTAAAAGATTAAATAGTCCCTGGCTAACCCCCAGCATACTCAAATCCATTAATATAAAGCACCTATATGAAAAACAGTACAGAATGGGTCAAATAACAAGAGAACAAACAAACGTTACTCAT
>WNWK01035331.1:0-19847 GCA_009830355.1 Cherax destructor | reverse complement strand
CGGGGATCAACGCCCCTGGGCCCGGTCCACGACCAGGCCTCCTGGTGGATCATGGTCTGATCAACGAGACTGCTACTGCTGGCCGCACGTAGTCAAACATACGAACCACAGCCCGGCTGATCTGCACTGACTTTAGGTATCTGTCCAGCTCCTCTTGAAGACAACCGGGGGTCTATTGGAAATTTCCCTTATGGCTGGGGGGAGGCTGTTGAACAGTCTTGGACCCGGACACTTAGTGTGTTTTCTCTTAGTGTACTAATATCGCCCCTACTTTTCAGTGGGGGTATGTTACATCGTCTTCCAAGTCTTTTGCTTTCGTAGGCAGTGATTTCTGGTGCAGATTAGAGACCAGTCCCTCAAGAATTTCCAGGTGTAGATTATGATATCTCTCTCGCCTGGCTCCAGTGAGTACAAGTCAAGTGCTTCCGGGCGTTCCCAGTAGTTAAGGTGTTTGATGGAACTTATAGTGCAGTAAAGGTTCTCTGTACATTCTCTAGATCTACAATTTCACCTGCCTTGAATGGGGATGTTAATTAATGTACAGCAATATTCCATTAGAAAGAACAAGTGATTTAAAAAGGATCATCACTGGCTTCGCATCCAGGTCAACCAGGCTGTTTCTGCAGTCTCCCAGCAAGCCTTCAGAACTAATCGCAACATGGTTTCTCAGGCACTTTAAGCAGGTGGTGGTGCAGGTTCTTCTCTGAAAATTTCTGCCTTTGTTACGGTAAATATTTCTCGATCTACTATTTGAAAGTCGAGTAGCAGTGTACTACGGGTGTTGCCACAATGTTCTCTAATTTTCAATGGGCTTATTCTTCCGAGCCTGGCCCACGGCCGGGTTCCGTGAGTAGAAAAATTTTCGGAACTCAAAGGAAGGTATACTTCCTCTCATCTCTCTTCACTCCAAAGTTATGGCAGTGTGCATTTTTAAAAGACCTGACTCTCCTTGATACATGAAAGATGTTTTCGGGGGGTTTAAAGGGCCCCCTGGCCTGGTCCCAGACTAGGCCACCAAGTAATTACTATAATTTCTATACTGGCAAGATCTTTTTCTCTGTTTAAATACCAGACACAATCACATTTACATTGGAAGGCCAGACCAAAAGAAGTCACACCTGAAGGTCAGACCAGACCCTCAGTCACACATGAGCCACAAACAATGGTTGGTGGACTACAAGCGAGTGTGAAAACATAGTGATGGACCACCAGCTGGGACCCCGACCCACCGTGACTAACATCTTGCTCACCTCCGCCTGGCAAGCAGGGAGAGGATACAAGAAGATGGTAGGCAGGTGCTGCAGGAAGAAATGTCAGATTGGTGCTGCGGGGAGATGGCAGAGAAGGTTTGCATAAAAAAAAATGGTATGGAGGGTCTGCAGGGAAAGACGGTAGGGGGCAGGGGAAAAGAAATGTTGCAGGGTGCAACTGTATGGAGGGGAAGAAATATGGAGGCGGGGGAAGGTGGAAGGGAAGGGGGGGGAAAGATGGAAGGCTGTTGCAGGAGGCATACCGGCTACAGGTTTCGAGGATCCACCTGGGCTAAAAGGAACAGGCCACAAAATTTAACCAATTAAAACATACCATAACGTCACTAATGCAATAATACAAAGATGATAAAAACTTCTGCACCCGGAACAGGAAAAGAAAGATCCACCGAATGAACGGTAAAAAGGCGGTCAAAAATCTTAGCTTTCGTTACACTATCAAAGTCACACATTTGACGTTCTTAGTGATATATTGACGTTCATTGAGGATTGGCCAAGGGAAGAGGGGCCCGGAGAGTAAAGTGAATGAAATTACTCCTTTTATCTCCTCTCCTGTTTGTGGAGTTGTGTTGCGGAGTTGAGAGAGGCTCTTGACCCCACTTTTTGAGCTAGCTTTAAACCCAAAACTACTGTATTCAGTCCTCCCTGCTCTGTTTAGCTATTTTCGAAACAGCGATTTTAGTTAGGATCTCGTCTTACACTCCGAAATTTCATTTCTTCTGCTCAGGGGTAAGTTTTGATGCAAATCTTTCTGCAGTCTCTAGCATTTGTAGATGTGGGAGGCTCAGGTCTAGGACTTCATATTTTACAATGGGCCTTACATGTGCAGTTTCTAATGTCCTAAATTACTGTTTTTGTTTTTTTATTCATGAATGCTATCTTTTTTTATATACACCAACAGAGATATGTTTATGACTATGCCGACTTCCCCCTTTCTTTCCTTTCATTTAAGAACAGTTCTACTCCCCTTTCCCTTTACTAAACTATATTTTATTTTAGGTCTTCTCCACCCGGTCCTGAATACCATGCATTTATTAGGGGTAAACTACAGGAGCTAACTGACTTGTCACCTTTTAAATTAGTCCAGATCACCTGGGAGTATCATCATCAGTTAGATCAGCTAGTATATTTACCCAAGTCAGAAATATTTAAGGCTCCAGTACCGGATCTTGGGAGCTTGAATCACTCACTAGCCCATTGTTATGCTTCCTCCCTCACTGTTACTCTGTCCTACCCGTCACGTTCTCCCCCATCCACTTGAACACTTTGCTCTTTCATTCTTTACAACTTGTGGATTAATCTTGGTTGAGTACGGTATCAAAATCTTATATACAATCAAGAAATGAACGTTGCACTCAGCCCTGCTGTTCTTGCATTAATTTTTTTAACTGTCGTAAAGCAAAGGGTGATTTGTTAGGCAGGATAGTGTGTGTATTATGGAATATCAACGAACATAACGTAAAAATTAATATTATTGGAAGGGGAGGAGATTTTAATTAAATATAATTAAAAACAAATTAGCAATGGATACAAGTGCACACTTATTTTCATTACATTTTCAACGATGGATTGAACTCAAGCAACCAACTATTTTACCCTTTGCTCTACCTTGACGAGACCGTCTTGCGTTTCTTGCTAGGTTCGTCAGTTTGCATTCTGCAAATTATTTTTGTATATAGATTGTATTATCCGGTGTGGTAGTATTTTTTTAGGCGAGTTTTAAGGTTTATTTGTTAAACGTACAGAGAGGGGTTTGTACACTAGCCCTGACAGACCAACGGCCTGACGATGTCTTGAAGGCGTCCAGCTGGTGAATGTCTGGGCGGTAATGAGGACTAGGCAGGGTCTGGTGGAGCATGTATTATTGTATCGATAAAAAGAGATAGTTTTTTCAATTGGTCTCGGGAGAATCATTGTGTGATGGTGAAGAGATGCATTCAGGCTTGCCTGCGTGCGCCGCGCCTGCTTGCCTGGGGCGCGCCCTGCTTGCCTTCCTGTTTGGGGGCGTCGCATCCCTGAACTTGCATGTTTGGGGAGATTAGTCATTTTTTACGGGAAACAAACGAGATGCATTACCTCCCGCACCCCCAACACACCACACACACCATCTTCACACCCATGCCATTCTCACACCACACTACCCTCACACCCATGCCACCCCACCTCCCCCCACGCCCCCCACACCCATGCTACCCTCACCCACACCACCCTCACCCCACACCCCCCCTTATCCCCAACCACCCTTATACCCACCCCACTCTCACAACCACACCATCCTCACACCCACACCACTGTCACACACACATACAAAAGCCCCGGTGGCCGGGGGAAAGCCCCCTTCACGCACGGAGGGCCGGGTTAAATTTCCCGGCGGGGGGGGAAAACATTTCGAAGTGTTTCCACAAAACACACACACACACACACATAAAAAGGGCCTAGTGTCTAACGACATGTGCCTAGGACAAAATGGTAACCAAAAACCCCTAGGCGAAGAAAATATGTTGAAGTGCCTTACAGGGCCAGCGGCCAGAGGGGACAAGGCATCTGGGCGGGTAATCCTATTAAATGGGGGGCCCAATGGAAGGGGCCCTATTCACCAAAGCAAGGCTGAGGAATAAAGGGGGATGTTAGGTGCAGGGACAGCGTTAGTGAGGGAACTGCAGGTAAGAAGATGACAAGTCTCATGCAGAGGCACGACCAGAGCAAGAGTCACAGGAAATAACAACCGAGACAATGGCTAAGTACAAACAGGACCCAGAGACACGGAGGGGAAAAGGGGTGGGAGGAGGAAAGGGAAAAGGGCAGTCTTTACTCATGGGCTTCAGGAGAGTGAAGGGAGGAAAACAAGGAAAGACGGGAGAAAGAAAAACAAGAGATTGAAAACATCATCAAAGAAATAGGCAAGATGACCGAGATAATAAATTTTCAGAGAATAGGGGATGAGAGCGAGAAATCGGCCGGTCAAACTAATTTTCAAGACAGAAACGGTCAAGAACAGGATCGTACAGGAGAAAAAAAAATCACGGTTGAAGGAATCATCAACATACAAGGGGGTTTTCCCTAGACTGGACAGAACGAGAACAGAACGACAGCAGCTGGGGGAGGGACCAGAAACGAAAGAGATTAGAAAGAGTGACAAGGACAGAATCAGCAGAGAACCAACAGACAGGTAGAGCAACAAGCACAAACACTAACAGAACCTCCCTCACAACTCCACAGCCAAGAAATTTTATTCCAAATGCCACAATCTACACTCTCAGCCCCCCCCCCACACACGCTGTAGAACCCCACAGCACCCTGCCAGATCCCCCCCAGAACACGTGTTGGGGGAAACTGAAGGTATGGTACACCAACATTTACAATTACAGAGGAAAATAAGGGGCCCAGAGACTGACCCCAAAGTTCTGATACTGAGCAAGTTACAAAGGAAATGAACTCACAAGTTACAAAGGTAATGAACTCACAAGTTAAAAAGGAATGAACTCAAAAGTTACAAAGGTAATGAACTCACAAGTTACAAAGGTAATGAACTCACAAGTTACAAAGGTAATGAACTCACAAGTTAAAAAAGGAATGAACTCAAAAGTTAAAAAGGGTAATGAACCCCAAAGTTAAAAAAGGTAATGAACCCCGTTAAAAAGGTGGTACACCAACGCTAATGGAATAACGAACAAGGGGAGGAGGGTTAAAAGAATCAAAGAGGCAGCACCAGACATCAAAGCCCCCACAAAAACCAAACTCACAGGTATGATAACAAATGCCATTTTTCCAACCGGATCAGATCCTGAGGAAAGACAAGGAACAGGGGGGTGGAGAGGGCCCGCTTATCAAAAACCAATGGGGTTTTGAGTAGCTGGAGAAAGGAGACAGAGAAAAAAACTACATAATTTGGGAAACTTCAGTCTGGAGGTCCCAAGGATTAACAGGGATGTACAACCTACAACACAATAGCAGAAGGTCAAGACAAGAATATGATGAGAGTAAAGAGGATGGGTTAACACTAACTGAAGTGGGCCAGAAAAGGGCCATGTAGGCTGGGGGAAAACTTCTGGTTATGAGTGACTTCAACCACAAAGAAATTGGCTGGGAAAAAACCCGAGCTAAAGGGGGAGAAAAATGGAGGGCTAAGATGATGGAAGTGGGACTGGAAAACCTCAAACATCAACACGTTAGGGAGACTACCAGGAGAGAGGGACGAAGAACCAGCAAGACTGGGCCTAGTATTCACCTTGAGCAATGCAGATATTGAGGACATCACATACAAAAGGCCCCCCTGAGCTAGCAATCACGTGGTTCTGGCTTTGAATATATAGTGGTTTCAAGTGGAGAGAGAAGCAGGAAGGGCAGGGGGAAAAAAGCCAAACTACAAAGAGGGGACTAAAAGGCATGAGGAACTTCCTGCATAAAGTTCAGTGGGAAGAGAACTGGCAGGGGAAAACAGTAAATGTGACGACCTGTAGGTGAATTTTACAGTGTTAATTTTTTAAAGAACTAATATATAAACGACCTTCTTGTGAATCACTGTATGAGGACATCACTAACAGTAATGAATAGGTAAAAAACGACCGGGGAAAGGTCAGACATCGCGATGAATTATTCATCGACCGGGGAAAAGGCTGCAGAAAAGTTCTGGGGATAAGTAAAAAGGCATTGCCACCTGTGATATACTGTGACCGGTTTCACAGTTCTATTCCCGCCCCCCTTTTTCCTGGAGCCGGCTTTGCTGGCCCACTTTTTCATCCAGCGGAGGTAGTGGTCCTTTTTTCCCCTTTAAAGATTTCTACACTTGTTCCTGTAGTATTTCTGTTTTCTGCATGTACAATGCTGAAAGATTAGGTCCACGTTTAAAAGAAAATGGGGAAAAGGGCCCAAGAGTGAAAAAAAAGTCTACTAAGAGGAACTTTACTGGACATCTGGCCTATGGAATAGTTTTTTGGCGAGTTTCGGGTCAGTGAGGTCATGCAGGAGGTCTACCTGTCCCATCGATGACCTATTTATGCAAAAAAATTTGGCTAAACTGTTCCGGGTTTTAAAAAAACATGGGAGCTAACACTGGGGCTTTTATTAGAAAACGTTTCGGTTCCATTGCGTGATGACCAGATAGGTGTCTTTCCAAGACGCCAGGTGTGCAACCTTTATAGTATATTACGTAACCACTTTTTGCAGTCCTGCACACATTTGGGGGGCCACAGAATGGCCCAGGCGGTTGTTTTTCAGCCTAGTCACGTCTTCGATGGTGCAAGATGTGGTAATAACCCAAACCAACGTGGCTCTTATCCCATATCCGAAAAGAGACATTGTATAATCCTTTACATACGATACGGAATTTTTAAAAGAAGAATTCAATTAGGACCATAAATTTCAAGGGGAAAACCCCGGGGTTTTCCCCGGGGGCAATACACAACAATGTGATGCTCAATGAAAAAAAAAATCAGTTTCCCCTTTAAGTAAAGACTTACAAATAAAAACAACGGAATATAAAACAATAATGCAGACGATTAAGGGGGGAAAAATTTAATGAAAACGTCATTAGATCTCGCTTTCCCAAAGATCAAACAGTGAAAATTGAAAACGGGACAACCAGAACCTTAAAAATAAGAACCCAAAAAAATGATATTTTTTAAATTACCTGTTCTCTCTGGAAGGGAATATTGCTCTATAGCAACAGCACCCTTTAAGGCAAGCGTAACCCTTTAATCTGGAGAATGTAAAAAAGAATTTTCCCCCCCCCGTATAAAATTATTCAAGTACCAAATTTTGGGAACATCTGAAATCCCGGGAATGTATTTAAAAAAAGATAGATCATAATCTACACCGGGGAAAATTCTGGGGGAATTGATCACAAATTAACAAAGGGGAAAACACCCCCAAAAAATTTTAAGCTTGTCCCCAAGAAAAAAAAAAATAGTTATTAGCCAAAAAATCCTAAAAAAAGAACCAAGCTTTCCCCCCCCTTAACTTGGGGGGTTACCAAAAAAAATTATACGTTTAAAAGGAAAAATTTTAAGAAGGCAAAACCCCCATCCCCAAAATCTGGGTTAATAAAAGGGGGGGAAAAGCCAAAAGGCCCAAAAAATTTGGCCCATTTCCCAAATTTTTTAAAGGTTTAAAAAAAAGGGTGCCAAAGGGGAGGGCCCGGGGCCTTAAAATCAGAAAAAAGTATACACAGACAACATGGATGCGACCCCCTTTTGATGGGAGGGGGTGGGTCCCCCAAAACCCCCCGGGGCCCCCGGGGGGGGGGTTGCCCCCCGGAACTCTCCCCCGAACTCCCGGTAATAATCCCGGTTATCTTAAGTTATCTGGAGAGTTTATTGGGGCAATGGCCCCCCCTCCCCCGGGGGGCCCGGGGGCCCCCCTAGTCTTCCCGGTGTGATTATATCAACCCGGTTTTTTGGGGCTGGGCCCCATGCAATCCAACCTTTTTACTACTTTCAACTGATGAGAAACCTTGAAGAACAAACCAAGTTCCTCTCTTTAAGACAGTTTGGGGTCTTTGGTAATTTCCCCATATGTGAAAGGGGCATATTGGGAAAAAAATTTTTTTTCCCTTTTTCACAAATTAAGTTATCTATTGGCGTACTCATCCCCCCTTTTTTTTTTATTAGGGGGATTTTGACTGTCTCCCAAAAACCGGGGTTTTTTTCAAGGGGAGTGGTTTGTGGGAGATTCGGACACGATCTCTTTAATTTTCCCGGAATTTAAGGGTTCCCAATAATTTAGGCATTAGGGAAATTTTTACATAAGAACATAAAAAAAGGGAAAACTGCAGCAGGCCACTGGCCCATGCGAGGCAGGTCCCAAAACTCAAACGGAACCCCAAGCCCCGACCCAGCCAGGTCAGGTTACATTCATTAAGGAAGGAGCACTGCATCTGACCTAGTACCCCAAAACTAGTGGGGGCCAATTCACCCCAACCCACCCACTATAAATTATCCAGCCGACCACCTGGTCAGGTCACTTCCACTTAAGGAATTAGTACAGGTCAGGTTACATTCACTTAAGGAAGGAGCACTGCATCTGACCTGGTACAAGCTAGTCAGGTCCAAACTCACACCCATCCACACCCACCCATGTATTTATCTAACCTATTTTTAAAACTACACAACGTCTTAGCATCTATGACGGTACTCGGGAGTTTGTTCCACTCATCCACAACTCTATTACCAAACCAGTGCTTTCCTATATCCTTCCTGAATCTGAACTTTTCCAACTTGAAACCATTGCTGCGAGTCCTGTCTTGGCTGGATATTTTCAGCACGCTATTTACATCCCCTTTGTTTATTCCTGTTTTCCATTTGTACACCTCAATCATATCCCCCCTAATTCTACGCCTTTCTAGAGAGGGCAGATTCAGGGCCCTCAGTCTATCCTCATAGGGAAGATTTCTGATACAAGGGATCAACTTTGTCATCCTCCTTTGTACGTTTTCCAGTGCATTTATATCCATTCTGTAATACGGTGACCAGAACTGTGCAGCATAATCTAAATGAGGCCTAACCAAAGATATATAGAGTTGAAGAACAACCTGAGGACTTCTGTTATTTATACTTCTTGATATGAAGCCAAGGATTCTGTTAGCTTTATTGCGAACACTCATGCACTGTTGTCTAGGCTTCAGATTACTACTAACCAGAACTCCTAAATCCTTCTCGCAATTACAAGTAATAAGATCTATATTCAGCTTATATGTGGCATGGTTATTGTCCTGCCCAACATTTAGAACTTTGCATTTGTTTACATTAAACTGCATCTGCACTTCTCCGACCACTGCATCAGTCTATTCAAATCATCCTGGAGTGCTCTAATGTCCTCATTTGAATGAATTGGACGGCCTATTTTGGTGTCATCAGCAAATTTACTTATGCTACTATTTATTCCCTCATCTATGTCGTTTATGTAAATTATAAACAACAGGGGGCCCAAAACTGACCCCTGGGAACACCGCTTGAGACGCGCCCCCATTCTGATTTTCTCCATTTATGCAAACTCTCTGCCGCCTATTAGTCAACCATGCCTCTACCCAGGAAAAAATTTCTCCTCCTATTCCGTGTGCCTTAAGTTTCCTCAGTAGCCTCTGATGTGGAACTTTATCGAAAGCCTTACTGAAGTCCATATACACAATATCATATTCATTACCATGATCTACCTCCTCAAACACCTTAGTGAAAAAAGTTAGTAAATTCGTAAGACATGAACGCTCCTTTGTAAAACCGTGTTGAGATTCATTAATCAATTTATGCTTTTCAAGATGGCTACGAATTGCCTCGGCAATTATTGATTCCATAAATTTACCAACTATGGAGGTAAGGTTTATTGGTCTATAGTTCGAAGCTAAGGACCTGTCACCTGCCTTGTAAATAGGTATTACATTTGCCCTTTTCCACTTGTCTGGCACTATGCCAGTTTATAGTGATATATTGAAAAGATTTGCCAAAGGTTTGCTAAGTTCCTCTTTACATTCCTTTAAAACTCTTGCAAACAGTTCATCAGGGCCTGGGGATTTGTTAGGTTTTAATTTCTCTATTTGTCTGAGGACCATGTCACTAGTTACCCCAATCGAGCATAGTCTGTTATCTTCCAGTTCTACATAATTTATTATTTCTGGAATTCTGCTAGTATCTTCCTGAGTAAAAACTGAGAGGAAGTAAGTATTGAAAATTTCACACATATCCTTATCACTGTCCGTGATCTGTCCTGAGTTACTCTTAAGTGGGCCTATCTTGTCCCTAATCTTACTTCTGTATACCTGAAAGAACCCTTTTGGGTTAGTCTTCGAATCCCTTGCGACCTTAGCCTCATAATCCCTTTTTGCTTTTCTTATTCCTTTTTTATTTCTCTCTTTAATTGATAATATTGATTTCTTATCTGTCCATCCCCTCTTTTGATACGCCTATATATGCCTCTCTTTGACCAATGAGATGTTTTAATCTATTGTTCATCCATTTAGGATCATTTTTGTTAGATCTAATTTCCCTACTTGGAACAAAAGTTGTCTGGGCAGCTAGAACTATGCTCTGAAAACGTCATATTGGCAACAAAACCACCTACCTGACCCATAGTCAGGTCATCCCAATTAGCCCACCTAGGTAATTTCTCAGCCCCATGAAGTCGGCTACACGAAAGTCTGGAACTGAGACTTGATTGCAGTTACCTGGGTAATTCCATGATATATTAAAACTAAGTGATTTGTGATCGCTTTCCCAAGCTCTTCATTAACCTCAAGATTATTAATTAGTGATTCTTTGTTAGCAAGAACCAAATCAAGCAAGTTGCTACCTCTAGTTGGTTCTGTCACAAACTGTTTTAAAAAACAATCCTGAACCGTATCAAGAAAGTCACTAGACTCAAGATTACCTGTCACATTGTTCCAATCAATGTGTCTAAAGTTAAAATCTCCCATTAACACAACATTTTCATATCTAGACGCCTTATGAATTTCGTCCCATAGCAGCTTACTGCGCTCCCTATCCAGGCTTGGGGGCCTGTAAATCACACCCAAAATTAATTTTTCACGACCCTCGAGAAACTGTAGCCAAACAGATTCTGTATCCGCTGTTTCTAATCTTATATCTTGTCTAACACAACAATTTAAATTATCTCTGACATACATCGCCACTCCTCCACCCTTCCTGTTGACCCTATCAGTGTGGAATAGTTTGTAACCCTGAATGTTGCACTCGGAAGGCATTTCTCTATCTTTCAGGTTGAACCAGGTCTCTGTTATAGCAAAATATCTATATTACCTGCACTTGCAAGTAATCTTAGCTCATCTATCTTATTTCTTAGACTCCTACTATTTGTATAGTAAACCTCAAGGAGCTAGTCACTCGTTGCCCTCTACTATCTCTTTGTTTGTTGATCAATTGTTTTGCATTTACAAACAACTTTATTTTTAATCTTATCTTTTAAACATAACCCTGGGGTATCCTGGTAATATCTGTTGTTTCCAGGCCTAATACCACAGCCTGATTGTTTCCCACAAACACCCATACCTCTATAATCTATCAGTTTAAAGTCCTAGACAAGTCTCCAATGACCCCCTCAATCGAATTGGCTAATGCAACCACTCCAGCCCCAGAGAGATGAACCCCATCCATTGCATACATATCACGTTTGCCATAGAAATTGTCCCAGTTATCAATGAATGGAATTGAAAGTTCCTTGCAGTACCTGTCTAGCCAGCAATTTATACCAATTGCCCTGGACATCCATTCATTGCCCCTCCTTTCTAGGCAAAATGCTACATATGATTGGGATACCTCCTTAGACCTAACGACTTCTATGGCTGACCTATACTTATCTAGTAGCTCCTGTCTTCTGCCCTTCTCAATGTCATTACCACCAGCACTAAGACAGATAATAGGCTTGTTCCCATTACCTGACATAATATTATCCAACCTGCTGACTATGTCACCAATACCAGCTCCTGGGAGGCACACCCTCTGTCTGACCTTCCTGTCTCTGTTACAAAAGGCACGGTCCATATATCTTACCTGAGAGTCTCCCACAATCAGAATATTCTTACCTTGTTTAGCAGGGGAGTCAGTGGTACCTTTAACCTCACTGACCACTGAAGTACACTCGTCCTGGAGAACAGAGAATCGATTTCTTACCTTCACATCTTCACTATTAACCTTCTTTATCTTCCTTCTTCCTGAATTGTGAACCACTTGCCACTTAAAGCGGCTGCCACTTTCACTGTTGGTAACCATTTCTTCCTTACCAGCTCCAACCATCTCACACTCACTCCCACACCCATCTAGGCGAAGCTTCAGCCTCCTATTTTCCTCCTGAAGAAGTAGAACCTCCTTCTTCAACACTTCAACCTGAGATTCTAAAACACTGCAGTGAGCCATGTGCGCGGTGAAGGCTATTTGTACTTTCTCCAGATCAGCAGTTTTACCTGCCTTAAATGGGGCTATTGGAGTACAATACTCCAGCCTAGAGAGAACAAGAAATTTGAAAATCTATTATCATTCTCTTGTTTTGATGGTTCTGCTTATCCAGGCTAGTATTATTCACGTAGGTTTGATAGTGACACTGTTGTGATCCTTCGAAGTGAGATCCTCCGCCATTATTACGTTTGTCCCTCACAATAATCTTTCGCTCTGCTGAGTAATTCGAGATTGTTTTATCCTCTACTGAAGTAGAACATAAACCAGTCTCGCCCACTCTGGTTTTCCTGTAAAGTGTTATTTTTGTGTAATATTTCCTTAAGTAGTCTATTCTCTTATGTTTACATATTTTTGTTTCTTTTTAAATGACACATTATGTGCTTGTGCGAGTGCGTAAGGAGAGAGTGCCAGGAGAGAGAATTAGAGAGTGAACATGAATAAGAGAGAGGAAGGAGGAGGGAGGAGTGGAAGGAAGGGTTAGTTGGAGCGGAAATTAAATCTGACAGTAATACAAGTGTTGCCACTGCCAGGGAATTTGTATGTTAAGGACGTCAAGCCCTATCACAAAGAGACGAGCAGCTGAATAAAACATTGCCCTAGCAATGTGACTTAGACTTCAAACATGGCTAAGATGAGGGTTGAAGCAGCCTTCAAATATAGCTAAGATGAGGTTGAAGCAGCCTTCAAACATAGCTAAGATGAGGTTGAAGCAGCCTTCAAACATAGCTAAGATGAGGTTGAAGCAGCCTTCAAACATAGCTAAGATTGAAGGAGCCACTTATCTACCTCATGGGGTTCTAAGACAACCTGAAGTTTCTATAAGACATTATCTTGTAGGAACTATACAACGCCTAGGGAATGGTATGTAATTAAGTTTGATCCAGAGAAGGAAGCGTAGCTTTAATTTTTCGCGTCAAGAGCTCCCCAGCATCAAGTCACCTCCTCGAATACAATGACTTTATATATATATATATATATATATATATTTATTATATATATATATATATATATATATATATATATATATATATATATAAATAATTTTTATTAACACATCGGCAGATTCCCACCAAGGCAGGGTGGCCCGAAAAAGAAAAACTTTCGTCATCATTCACTCCATCACTGTCTTGCCAGAGGGTGCTTTACACTACAGTTATAAAACTGCAACATTAACACCCCTCCTTCAGAGTGCAGACACTGTACTTCCCATCTCCAGGACTCAAGTCCGGCCTGCCGGATTCCCTGAATCCCTTCATAAATGTTACCTTGCTCACACTCCAACAGCACGTCAAGTATTAAAACCATTTGTCTCCATTCACTCCTATCAAATACGCTCACGCATGCTTGCTGGAAGTCCAAGCCCTCGCACACAAAACCTCCTTTACCCCTCCCTCCATCCTTTCCTAGGCCGACCTTTACCCCGCCTTCCCTCCACTACACTCTCGAAGTCATTCTGTTTCGTTCCATTCTCTCTACATGTCCGAACCACCTGAACAACCCCTCCTCAGCCCTCTGGATAATATAGTTGGTAATCCCACACCTCCTCCTAATTTCCAAACTACGAATTCTCTGCATTATATTCACACCACACATTACCCTCAGATATATATATATATATATATATATATATATATATATATATATTGTCGTGCCGAATAGGTAAAACTGGTCAATCAGTAAGAACTCAGTTAAAATTAAGTGCTTTCTAAAATTTTCTCTTATACATTTAAAGAAATTTTTTTTATTGATGTTCATATAAAAATTAATGATTTTGTACCAAAATAACCTTAGGAAACTGACCTAACCTTATTATAACAAGCGCAATTTATTTTAGCCTTATCCAACTAAATATATTTTAGACAAGTTTACAATAATTTAATAATAAACAAACACAATGAAATATTTTTTTTTCGTTAGGTTCTGAATGATTTTTGCAAAATTATTGAATACATAAATTTTAGCTTGCCTTATTCGGCAAGAAGAGCGTTGCTATTTAAGCCAAAATAGAAAGTTTTACCTATTCGGCACGACATACATTATAATATATATATATATATATATATATATATATATATATATATATATATAGTTTATATGGTATTTAATCAATAACAACACTGCAACTAGCTGAGGATTCGAACCCTTGTTGTTTTAGCCGCCTCATTGTGAGCGACAATTCCATGACGCTCTAACCCACGGGACCATACAATCCTACAAGAATCACGCACCTAGCAGAGCTAGGTGTTGTACCGTGATCCGAGGACATTCAATGGTGTGGGTGCTTCAGAGCTAATTTCATCCTTCTCCCCGTTTGGTGTACTAGCCTCCACGAGCAGTATTTTATATTATTGTAACCACGAACAAGTGGTATGTAATCAATAACAACACTGCGACTAGCCGAAGATTCGAATCAATGTTGTTTTAGCCCGCCTAATGGTGAGCGAAAATTCCATGACGCTCTAACCTACGGAACCATACAATCCTACAAGAATGTCCTCGGATCATGGTACAACACCTAGCTCTGCTGGGTGCGTGATTCTTGTAGGATTGTATGGTCCTGTGGGTTAGAGCGTCATGGAATTTTCGCTCACCATGAGGCAGGCTAAAACAACATGGGTTCGAATCCTCGGCTAGTCATAGTGTTGTCATTGATATATATATATATATATATATATATATATATATATATATATATATATATATATATATATATATATATATCCTACTTATGTGGCAAGGCGTGGTACATAACATGGAGTGCGGCGAATGCAACCAAACTTGTATCCTCAGATTCTAGACCGGCCGCTATCTAGATTTTATGCAAATGAATTGACTTGAAGCTTACGGCAAGTTGTTGACAGTGCTGACGTAAACCACAACAATACACAAACCCAAGCTTGTGTACAGGATCCTTTTATATATTTTTAACAAATTATGATAAACATTCAATAAATTACTGCATATCTAATATGAGCATTACTTAATATGAACTATAAAATTTAATAGATAAGTTTAGCGGCTAAATTAATAAATTTAAAGTTATCTTGCCATAACTTTAAATAAATTAAAAAAACTCTACGCACCAAATGTCCTGAAATATCCTCTCTTCCTTTTACAATGTTTGCTTTATTACGCAATTCAAAGATGTAAATTCTGAACGTTTCCTGCAATTATCAAAAATACGTTTTTCTTGGTTTCAGGTTAGTTTCTTTTCGGTCAGGCACACAGACCTATAACACCGTGGATTTAACCACAAACAGCGGTGATACATCTGACAGAGCGATGTCTGAGCAAGCTCAGGCAACGTTCAAATATGCACGAGTATCACGTTCTGTGCGAGAACCATCACAATGATTTAATCACTTCATTTCTAATATTTTATAATCTAAAGTGAAGAGACTACTGCAGGACCCAGTGATGACCCTGCAGTCCCCACCTGCACGGAGACACCCACCTCGGACATAGACAGCCAATGTTAACAAGACAATATGCGCCTGACAACATTTTACTGCGAAGACGTTCCCTCCACAAGGGTCTATCACTTGATAAGGTCCCAATAAAAGGTCTCAATAAAAGTAAAAATCGTATGCTGTGTCTTGCTAGCATACTTGCCACCAAAGTATATATACCGAGAGGTTTATTTCTCTCAGGGGTATATTTGTAGGTTTCCTTTAATCCCTATTTCAGGAAATAAGTATTCTTGTCTGCTATAAAAAGCCTTAATGACCCTAGTGTAGTCGAATAGCTTTAAATCTAATTAAACTTCTATACTTCCACTGACATACACACAAGCAGCTAAAATGCGTGCAATGGCGCATTGCCGAAAAATATGCAGACAGACACAGCCAGATTTCGCTCGGTGTAGAGCTTCACGTTTAACAGAATGAAACGTTGTCAAAATGGAAAGTCTGTTCTACTTGCCTTTATACGGACCATGAGGTCGAGGAGGAGTGTTGTTTGACACTAACAAGTTCCAACTTCTACCAGCTCACAGCCCTGAAGTCGAGGAGTGTTATGTTTGACACTAAGAAGGTCCAACTTCTACCAGCTTTGAGGTCGAGGAGTGTTATGTTTGATACTAAAAAGGTGCTTCACAATTAGGATGTGAATGGGAATATGTTGCATTTGTGATTAGGACTGATTAGTTCCTCATTGGGCGTGAAGATCTAGTCTACTGTATTTTCATATCAACTAGGTTCTGTTATCTGTTGGTTCAACGGAAACCTTTTCACAAAGCCAAAGCAGCACTTGTTTTGTGTTACCAAACATTGATGGTAATTAAAGCAGCCTCTGGTTACTCAGAAATACTTTCATATGTGTCGAATATTTTTTGTGTGGTGACCTAGAATACCACCAGAAAATCTGTTTCAGAAGAAACTCTGTCATAGTACTGGAACACTTACTATGTGGTGACCAAATAGTGGTGAAGATGACCATCTCTGACTTCAGAAGAAACACTTTTACAGGCGTAGAACACTTACCTGAAAAGACAATAACACATTATCAATATGATGAAAAATATAATGTTTCGATTGCATACCACATCACTTCCTCATATTGAGCACTATCATACACAAATAACCCGCATATAGAAGAGAGGAGCTTACAACAACGTTTCGGTCCGACTTGGACCATACAAAGTCACATGACAAAAGGAGAGGAGTATATACTCCTCCTCCTCTCCTTTTGTTAGTGTGACTTTGTAAATGGTCAAGTTGACCGAGACGTCGTTAAGCTCTCTCTCTATATGCGGTTTTGTGTATTTAAACCAGTCACGGTATTGTGCCTTTTTTGTTATTTATGAGCACTATCATATATAATGAGTTTGTTTTCACTATTTTCCCGTCCAATTTTTAAATTTCCTCACGATCTTGAGACTGAAAATATACTAACAACTGTGACTCCTGTTTATTTTAACTTCCGGTCTACGTTCCCGTGTGACATAGTTGCATCAGCACCTGATGAAAAGCTTCGTCCCCGCCATCTTCCACCTTACTCACCTACCGTGACTCCTGTTTAGAATATAAATATCTGGCTCAAAATTACTATTGCTGGAGCGTAGATAGTACCCAGCCACCGGCTTGACCTCCCCAAAAAGAAAAGCAGATGAATTATCAAAGAATATTTACTCTGGTGACCTGTGTCTCGTCTGCACGCTGCTCGCTACTGCTACTGTGTATAAAAGGATCGCATCTGACATTGGGAAGGAGGTGAGGAAGTTGCTAACGAGCTGAATTCACCTCTTTCTAGTTGTACATAACGGTATACAATACCGACAAGTTGAGGGACTGATTACCTCATCTTTTGTATATTTTTTTACTGTCTTCAAATTATGTCCAAAAATTTGAATTGATAAAGCCACTGGTTGGCGTAAACGTCTACAATAAAGATACCCAGATGTTGCACATGTCTAAATTTTCAACCTCTGCTCTAGTTGCGCAGAGGTTGAAAACCTAATTTAACCCCTGAAGTGTTCCAAGAGCTAAGCTACAGATTCTGAGTTTATTTTTTTCACCAAAGATGAATTCTAAGCCATGATCTAATTATCTCAGCTTGGGAAGTCCGGTTACGAGAGTTGGGTTTCTATCTCGTAATTAGCGGACGGATGCTCGAGCTTCTACCACTCCTTGCGCTGAATTACTCGCATAGGTTTAGAACTTCATGTAAATATAAAATAATATTCTGATTATCTCAAAAGGAGAATACGACCATCGCTCATGAACTCTGTATTTACTTGTAGCAAGTAATTATTATTATAATCAAAGAAGCGCTAAACCACAGGGGTCATACAGCGCCTGTAGAAAGTAATATTTCCTTAGTTCCGTATTAGTGAACACGTTAATGACTTTGCATGCAATGAGGTCATCCTCTTCAGCAACCTGTTTAATGTTAACCCCACAATGAATGATTCTGTTTCTGAACCTCCTATCTTTCCCCTATTCAAAGTTATGGCTAATATTTACATGTTAAAACCTAAGATACTCAAATCTCTCTTGAATTTTTTAGCAGGTAAAGTGACTAAGGACCTGACGGTATTCCCTCAGTGCTTTTTACACTGTACTTCCATATTTGTGCTTGTGTTCCCTAGACTTCCTCGTGTCTTTCAAGACCCTTTTCTTTATTCCGGATGCATGCTTAGGGTCAGACCATGAGAGATTGGAGGCTGCACCTCTAAACATCACCCAGCTGATCAAAACTCCTGCATTTATAACACCGTGAAACTGATCTTCCACAGTCTTAGCTAATAAATTAATCTTCTTTCATATCAACAATATCACCCCGACCTTCAAATAGCAACCGCATTTTCTAACACTTTTCAACACGTCAGTTTTTGCACGATTTAAGACGGAACCCAAACTTAAAATTAGCTTTTTCCTAAGTTAGGTTAGGTTAACCTAACCTTACTTAGCCTGTATTAGATGTGGCAATGACTTCCGAAAAATATATTCTTGTGGTGGTTATCTTTTGTATGTCCCGTATTACCCTTCATCGGCTCAAACCTAATTATCTCCCATTCCCCAGGCATGGTGTGTCCCCTGCGAGTTTAACGCTACTCCTGAGTATATTGTAATAATAACTTTAGCAATGGACTTAATTATACCCGTATTGGTGACCTCAATTAGTGTAAAGTTTATGATAGGGAACTGACATTCAGTATAACTCCTTGATGCAGAACAAGATATTTATAAGGCAACATTTCGCTCTGTGTAGAGTTTTGTCCAATCATGACTTTATAAGTTCCTACTCAGAGCTTTATCAAGTAATGTCTTCATAAAGTTCTATACAAGGCGTAACGTTGTTCCAATAAAGTTTCTTCCACCACTTGTGTTCATCATCACACCTGTGTAAGACGCCCCATAATTCCCATCACTATGCCTCCTTCCACCTGCCACCATCTCTGAGGCACTTCCCAGTCCTTTCCTGACACTGGATAAAGAACCTAACTGCATACACTCAGAACGTCTTAAGACGTTTCGGTATCCCTAAAGTCACTAGTGTTTAAGGTAAGCGTCTTTTCATCCATATTATCTATGTCATATTTTCTGCCATCATTTTTCTGACGTATATAATGCCAAATATACACTGTTGCACTTCAACATTGCACACTGACCACAGTAGTCCTCTTGATACTGATGATCATTATATTCTTCAATTGAATAGCAGTTTGACTGTGGCAATAAAACATATTTTTTCTTGTAAAAAAATTCTCTGCAATTTGCTCCCAAGATGCTTATTACTTTTTGTTGGTTTAGAAGCCATTTTCTGTTAATTAAATGTTCAAGCTGTATCAGATTAAGTCCTTATTTCGAAAATTGTTTTCAAATATTAGCAAATTAACTTGTCAGTTCCTATCTCTTTATTCACCTCGTCATTCCCTCCCTCCCTCCCTCCCTCTTTCTCCACTACCTCCCTCACTTTCTAAACCACGTCCTCCATCATTCTCTCCCCTTTCCCCTCCCCCCTCATTCTTCATTATTCTCTCTCTCTTTCTCTCCCTAAACCCCCACACACACACACAAAACACACACACACACGCTCATGTTCCAGGTATTAAAAAAAAATATTCGTTCACTTGCGACCGTCTGGCCCCTGCTGCCACATTTTTGTATGAACCTGGGCGAGCCTTCAATGCGAACTTTTCATTCAACACCTCTATATGGAACAGTTTATCTTCTTCATC
>WNWK01035330.1:0-19847 GCA_009830355.1 Cherax destructor | reverse complement strand
TGAAGTGTCAGAGTGGGCGCATGTATCGAATGGGGTTCCAAGGTTAGCCCTAGCTCCGGTGCTGTTTCTTGTATACGTGAATGACATGATGGAAGGAAAAGATTCAAAGGTATCGCTGCTCACTGATGATGTGAACTGATGAGGAGAATACAAGCGGGCGAGGATCAGGAAAGTTTACAAGGGGATTTGGATAGGTTACAAGTCTGGTCCGACAAATGGCTTCTGGAGTTTAACCCCAGCAAGTGCAGTCAGGAAGATTGGGGAAGGACAAAGAAGACCGCAGACGGAGAACAGGTTAGGGAGCAAAGGTTGCAAACTTCACTTAAAGAAAAGGATCTTGGGGTAAGCATTATACGAGCATGTCCCCTGAGGCACACATGCAAACCTGAGAATAGCATTTCGACATCTAAGTAAGGAATCATTCATAATACTGTACACCGTGTACGTCAGGCTCATACGGGAGTATGCAGCACCAGTCTGGAACCCACACCTAGTCAAACACGTCAAGAAATTAGAGAAAGTGCAAATGTTTGCAACAAGATTAGTCCCGGAACTAAGGGGTATGTCTTACGAGAAGAGGTTAAGGAAACTCAATCTGATGACACTAGAAGATAGGAAGGAAGTGGGGGACATGATAACGACGTATAAAATACTGGCAAAGCTCTAACTTCACACACGGAGCGCCCGGGTTCGATTCCCCGGCGGGGTGGAAACATTTCGACGCATTTCCTTACACATGTTGTCCTTTTCACCTAGCAGCAAATAGGTACCTGGGTGTTAGTCGACTGGTGTGGGTCGCATCCTGGGGGACAAAATTGAGGACCCCAATAGAAATAAGACAGACAGTCCTCGATGAAGCACTGCCTTTCTTGGGTTATCCTGGGTGGCTAACCCTCCGGGGTTAAAAATCCGAACGAAATCTTATCTAATCAGAAAAGTAGTGTAGTGCCTGAAAATAAATGAACTCATAAATGACCAACAGTACTGTTTTAAAGATAGTAAATACTGTCTAATAAATCTGCTGGAATTGTACGATGAAGTAACGAGAGCAAGACTGTGATACAGAGTTGTATGATGAAGTAACGAGAGGAAGACTGTGAGAGCAGAGTTGTATGATGAAGTAACGAGAGGAAGACTGTGATAGCAGAGTTGTATGATGAAGTAACGAGAGGAAGACTGTGAGAGCAGAGTTGTAGATGAAGTAACGAGAGGAAGACTGTGAGAGCAGAGTTGTATGATGAAGTAACGAGAGGAAGACTGTGAGAGCAGAGTTGTATGATGAAGTAACGAGAGGAAGACTGTGAGAGCAGAGTTGTATGATGAAGTAACGAGAGGAAGACTGTGAGAGCAGAGTTGTATGATGAAGTAACGAGAGGAAGACTGTGAGGGCAGAGTTGTATGATGAAGTAACGGAGGAAGACTGTGAGAGCAGAGTTGTATGATGAAGTAACGAGAGGAAGATTGTGAGGGGAGAGTTGTATGATGAAGTAACGAGAGGAAGACTGTGAGAGCAGAGTTGTATGATGAAGTAACGAGAGGAAGACTGTGAGAGCAGAGTTGTATGATGAAGTAACGAGGGAAGACTGTGAGGGCAGAGTTGTATGATGAAGTAACGAGAGGAAGACTGTGAGAGCAGAGTTGTATGATGAAGTAACGAGAGGAAGACTGTGAGAGCAGAGTTGTATGATGAAGTAACGAGAGGAAGACTGTGAGGGCAGAGTTGTATGATGAAGTAACGAGAGGAAGACTGTGAGAGCAGAGTTGTATGATGAAGTAACGATAGGAAGACTGTGAGCAGAGTTGTATGATGAAGTAACGAGAGGAAGACTGTGAGGGCAGAGTTGTATGATGAAGTAACGAGAGGAAGACTGTGAGAGCAGAGTTGTATGATGAAGTAACGAGAGGGAAAACTGTGAGAGCAGAGTTGTATGATGAAGTAACGAGAGGAAGACTGTGAGGGCAGAGTTGTATGATGAAGTAACGAGAGGAAGACTGTGAGGGCAGAGTTGTATGATGAAGTAACGAGAGGAAGACTGTGAGAGCAGAGTTGTATGATGAAGTAACGAGAGGAAGACTGTGAGGGCAGAGTTGTATGATGAAGTAACGAGAGGAAGACTGTGAGAGCAGAGTTGTATGATGAAGTAACGAGAGGAAGACTGTGAGAGCAGAGTTGTATGATGAAGTAACGAGAGGAAGACTGTGAGGGCAGAGTTGTATGATGAAGTAACGAGAGGAAGACTGTGAGAGCAGAGTTGTATGATGAAGTAACGAGAGGAAGACTGTGAGAGCAGAGTTGTATGATGAAGTAACAGAGGAAGACGTGAGAGCAGAGTTGTATGATGAAGTAACGAGAGGAAGACTGTGAGGCAGAGTTGTATGATGAAGTAACGAGAGGAAGACTGTGGAGCAGAGTTGTGTGGAAACTGGAAAAACTGCAAGAGTTTGCAGCGAAACTAATCCCAGAGGTGAGAAGCATGAACTATGAGGAGAGGCGGAAGGTGAAAGCATGAACTATGAGGAGAGGCGGAGAGGTGAGAAGCATGAACTATGAGGGAGGCGGAGAGGTGAGAAGCATGAACTATGAGGAGAGGCGGAGAGGTGAGAAGCATGAACTATGAGGAGAGGCGGAGAGGTGAGAAGCATGAACTATGAGGAGAGGCGGAGAGGTGAGAAGCATGAACTATGAGGAGAGGCGGAGAGGTGAGAAGCATGAACTATGAGGAGAGGTGGAGAGGTGAGAAGCATGAACTATGAGGAGAGGCGGAGAGGTTAAACCTGACGACACTAGAGGACACAACAACCAGAGGAGACATGATTATGACGTACAAATTACTGGGAGGAATTAGCAGGGTGGACAGAAAGAGTCAGTTTGAGAGACGTGTATCAGGTACACGAGGTCACAGCTGGAAGTTTGAAGCCCAGCTGCGTCACAGGGATGTTAGGAAATACTTATTTAGCCTTAGAGTGTCAGGAAGTAGAACGGCCTAGACAACGAAGTGATAGAAGCAGAATTTATACAAAGCTTTAACAAGAGGTACGATAGAGCTAACGCAGCCAAGAGAGAGAAACCAATAGTAACCAGCAGAGAGGCGGGGTCAGGAGCTGAGACTCGACCCATGCAAGCACAATTAGATGACTACACACACACACACACATACACACATACACACACACACACACACTATGTAACGCAACAAAATAAAATACAACAAAACAACGCAAAATAAAAGAGCAACTCAGCAAAACAATACAACTCAAAACACAACAAAACACAAAACCACTACAAATAAAACACCATCCTTCCCCCATCCCATCCCCCCCCCCCCCACGAAACAGAATGGGACGAGCTTCTGACGTTTATAAAATTCTTAAATGATTCTTTTTAAAGTTTCTGAGTTGCGTCTGGTGCAACATGTTGCAGATGTCACTTGTCAAACCCTCCTATTGTAAATCACTGCCTAAATGGTACATCTGAGAACCTTCTTCTATACTGACTTTCGGTTTGATCCCCCCCCCCTCCATCCTGTTCGTTCATTGCAACTTTTCCTGAGATCAGTTTGATTATACGATTTTGAAGGCTGAAGAATTAGGTGTGTGAGGAGAACAATAATGGTGGTGGAAGGGTAGAGAAGATGACAGAGAGTGGTGGTGAGTTCAAGATGTCCAGTACGTGTTGGTGGTGAGTTCAAGATGTCCAGTACGTGTTGGTGGTGAGTTCAAGATGTCCAGTACGTGTTGGTGGTGAGTTCAAGATGTCCAGTACGTGTTGGTGGTGAGTTCAACATGTCCAGCAAGTGTTAGTGGTGGGTTCAACATGTCCAGCAAGTGTTGGTGGTGGGTTCAACATGTCCAGCAAGTGTTGGTGGTGGGTTCAACATGTCCAGCAAGTGTTGGTGGTGGGTTCAACATGTCCAGCAAGTGTTGGTGGTGGGTTCAACATGTCCAGCAAGTGTTGGTGGTGGGTTCAACATGTCCAGCAAGTGTTGGTGGTGGATTCAACATGTCCAGCAAGTGTTGGTGGTGGGTTCAACATGTCCAGCAAGTGTTGGTGGTGGGTTCAACATGTCCAGCAAGTGTTGGTGGTGGGTTCAACATGTCCAGCAAGTGTTGGTGGTGGGTTCAACATGTCCAGCAAGTGTTGGTGGTGGATTCAACATATCCAGCAAGTGTTGGTGGTGGGTTCAACATGTCCAGCAAGTGTTGGTGGTGGATTCAACATATCCAGCAAGTGTTGGTGGTGGGTTCAACATGTCCAGCAAGTGTTGGTGGTGGGTTCAACATGTCCAGCAAGTGTTGGTGGTGGGTTCAACATGTCCAGCAAGTGTTGGTGGTGGGTTCAACATGTCCAGCAAGTGTTAGTGGTGGGTTCAACATATCCAGCAAGTGGTGGTGGTGGGTTCAACATGTCCAGCAAGTGTTGGTGGTGGGTTCAACATGTCCAGCAAGTGTTGGTGGTGGGTTCAACATGTCCAGCAAGTGTTGGTGGTGGGTTCAACATGTCCAGCAAGTGTTGGTGGTGGGTTCAACATGTCCAGCAAGTTTTGGTGGTGGGTTCAACATGTCCAGCAAGTGGTGGTGGTGAGTTCAACATATCCAGTAAGTGTTGGTGGTGAGTTCAACATGTCCAGCAAGTGGTGGTGGTGGGTTCAACATGTCCAGCAAGTGTTGGTGGTGGGTTCAACATGTCCAGCAAGTGTTGGTGGTGGGTTCAACATGTTCAGCAAGTGTTAGTGGTGGGTTCAACATGTCCAGCAAGTGTTGGTGGTGGGTTCAACATGTCCAGCAAGTGTTAGTGGTGGGTTCAACCTGTCCAGCAAGTGTTGGTGGTGTGTTCAACATGTCCAGCAAGTGTTGGTGGTGGATTCAACATGTCCAGCAAGTGTTGGTGGTGGGTTCAACATGTCCAGCAAGTGTTGGTAGTTCAACATGTCCAGCAAGTGGTGGTGGTGGGTTCAACATGTCCAGCAAGTGTTGGTGGTGGGTTCAACATGTCCAGCAAGTGTTGGTGGTGGGTTCAACATGTCCAGCAAGTGTTTGTGGTGGGTTCAACATGTCCAGTAAGTGTTGGTGGTGGGTTCAACATGTCCAGCAAGTGTTGGTGGTGGGTTCAACATGTCCAGTAAGTGTTGGTGGTGGGTTCAACATGTCCAGCAAGTGTTGGTGGTGGGTTCAACATGTCCAGCAAGTGTTGGTGGTGGATTCAACATGTCCAGCAAGTGTTGGTGGTGGGTTCAACATGTCCAGCAAGTGTTGGTGGTGGGTTCAACATGTCCAGCAAGTGTTGGTGGTGGGTTCAACATGTCCAGCAAGTGTTGGTGGTGGGTTCAACATGTCCAGCAAGTGTTGGTGGTGGGTTCAACATGTCCAGCAAGTGTTGGTGGTGGGTTCAACATGTCCAGCAAGTGTTGGTGGTGGGTTCAACATGTCCAGCAAGTGTTGGTGGTGGGTTCAACATGTCCAGCAAGTGTTGGTGGTGGGTTCAACATGTCCAGCAAGTGTTGGTGGTGGGTTCAACATGTCCAGCAAGTGTTGGTGGTGGGTTCAACATGTCCAGCAAGTGTTGGTGGTGGGTTCAACATGTCCAGCAAGTGTTGGTGGTGGGTTCAACATGTCCAGTAAGTGTGACAAATGGTTTTGAAAACAGACAAGTTGGATATTAAGACACTTAATCAATATTTGGGAATCTTTATTGAAGAAACGTTTCGCGAAAAGCACCAAGACATAAACGTAATCCTGATAATGGATGGGATCAAGTTTAGAAAGAGCTGCAGGAGAGGCCGCAGAATATATCTGGTCACTATAATCTAGCTTCGATAAAATTAGGCCTGAATGCAGTCGAAGGAGACTTCGACGATCTGCCCCCATGAAAGATGACCGAGGGTTTTAAGGAGGTTCAGCCGGCTATGACAAGTTGCTTTCAGGGAGGTAATGTGAGATTTCCAAGAAAACCGGCCATCAAACAGTAGACCGAGAAATCTGACCGCATCACATTCAGGGATTCGTGAGCCATACAGGTACAATGGAGTATCAGGGACGACTGAACGTCTGGTGAAAGTAATTTGATGTGTTTTGGCACTAGAAAATTTAAACCCATGAGTAGTGGCCCAATGGAAAACACTGTTGACAGCATTATTGAGTGAGGCTGCTACCAGGTGAGTGTCAGCGCCTGCACAAGCTATAGTGAAGTCATCAACATAGAGAGATGACCAAATATTAGATGGGAGAACAGATGCCAGATTATTTATAGCATGGGGGAAAAGTGTGGTGGTAAGGACGCATCCTTGAGGGACACCTACAGCTTGGGCAAAGTGAGGGAGAAAGCAAATTATTAACCCGAACACGGAAATGTCTCTCAGATAAGAAGTTTGCAAGAAAAAATGGCAGATTGCCTCGGAGTCCTAAGGAGTGAGCTTGGGCCAAGATGTTATATCTCCAAATAGTGTCATATGCCTTTTCAAGATCAAAAAAGACTGATATAAAGGAGTGGTTATTAGCAAAGGCATTGCGAACATAGGTATCTAAGCGGAGAAAAGGGTCAATAGTAGAGCGGCACATATGACGGGGGGAGAGACTATTGTGTGTCTCTAAATACCACATCAAGCATCTATTTACCAGACGTTCCATCACCTTACAAACTGCACTGGAAAGAGCAATGGGACTACAGTGCGAGGCATCATGTCCTGAAGTACCTGGTTTACAAAAAGGCAGAACAATGGTAGATTTCCACAGCTGGGGAAGAACTCATTGAGACCAAATAAGATTGAAAAGACATAAGAGGACTGTAAGGGCTGGCGGATGTAAATGCTGAAGCATACGAATATGAATGCCATCTGGCCCAGCTGCCGATGATCGACAAGCGGAAAGTGTGGACTCTAGTTCTAGAAGTGTAAAAGGAACATTATAAGGCTCTTCTCTGCTAGAAAAAAAGTCTAAGGGCAGAAACTCTCTGGCAAACTTGAAGGAAAGAAACGAGGGACATTGATGAAGCCCTGCAGAGATACGAACAAGATGATTTTCGATTTCAGTGGCAACTTGAAGAGGGTCTGCAACACTGACACCGGCAACCTGGAGAATGGGAGCCGGGTCTGGAGAGCATTTACCACTCAGTTTCCGCACTTGTTTCCAACTGCACTCATAGAGGAACTTATAGAGGAAGCTTCACGGATGACATGTCAGGCGACCACTTTCGCACGTTTAAAACCGAGGAGACGTTTTTGTGGTCCTATTGTAACGATATCGGCCCCATGCAGCACGTTTCAAACGTACTGCACGAGCACAAGCAGGAAACCACCAAAGTACGCATTTCTGAGACTGCTTGCTCGAGGTTTGAGGTATAAAATGTGAAACTGCGGTTAAAACTGAAGTTGAAAATAAGTGTAGCAGTTCATCAGTAGAGGACGAAGAAGGGTCCTCACTAAAAGCAGTGTGGTGGTGCGAGCACAGATCCCAATTCGCTCGTTCAAATTGCCAAGGTGGGCTTCGAGGATGGTGAGAATATGAATGGGAAGTAAGAAGGATAGGGAAATGATCACTGTCATGTAAATCTGGGAGCACAGACCAGGTAAAGTCAAGTGCAGTTGACGCGGAGCAAACAGAGAGATCAGTGCAAGAGAGAGAGACTGAGTGTGAGGGTCAAAATGGGTGGGAGCACCAGTATTTAATACATGGAGGAGAAGAGAAGTGAGAAGAGCCTCTAACTGATCGTCACAAGAGTCAGTGAGACCCCCTTCCCCAGAGAAAAGGATGAGCATTAAAATCACCTAATAACAGAATAGGCAGCGGTAAGGAAGAAGCAAGAAACGCAACATCTGGGTTAGATAATGCTCGAGAAGGGGAGAGATAAAAAGAGCAGACTGTATACCACTTGTTCAAGTAGATGCGGGCTGCTGTGTAATGCAGCGACGTATGAATGAAAATCTGATGGTATGGTATAGCGGTGCGCACAAGAAGTGCACTTTCATTAAAATTTTCATTGGGAAAAGGATCAGATGAATGTAATAAAACATAGCCCGAGACGGGATGGATAACAGCAGAGCGTAATTTAGGTTCTTGTAAACAGACACAAACAGGGGAAAACTGGGAGAGCAACACCTGAAGTTCACCGCGATTACCCCTGAGGCCTCGGATATTCCACTGTAAATAAGCCATGATTTGGGAGAAAAGTATACCGGGCAGTAGGTGTCTACGGACTACTAGGGGTATTAAAGTCTGCGTGTGAAGGTAGTGGAAAACGAGTAAGCAGCGAAGGACTGGAACGCTGCGAAGTAAATAGTTGTGCAGATGGTTTAGACAAGTGAGGAGGAGAGATGGGAGGTGGATCAGTGTCCATCAATGGTTTTGTCTCCTCAATATATTAGGAGATAGCGTCAAGTGTTTCAAAGGACAAGGAATTTGCATGTAGTACGACTTCAGAGGTAGAAGAGGGAGGGTGAGTAAAGATCGGTGAGGTAACGGATGTTACCAAAGAAGGGGGCTGGATGAGAGGGTAGAGCTAACTTGGGAAGAAACTTGGGAGGGAACAGGAGAGGAAGAAACTTGGGAGGGCACTAGAGAGGGGGGGACTGTACGAGGGGGAAGATGAACCCCTACACTCTTAACAGAACTAGTAAGAGGTAATGAACTAAGTACAGAGACTGAAAAGGAAAAATGTTTGGAAAGGCTATGTGAAGAAGGGGTAAAACGAGGTTTGAACTTTGGGGATAGTTTAGACTTCGGAGAAGTAGATAGGCGAGGGGAAGGTGTAGTTGTGATAGGTCTTGTAGACGTAGAAACATGAAAAAGAGTTAGAGATAGAGGTGACTAAGGAAATTGTGATACTAGAGACAGTGGAAGTAGGTACTACTGAGGTTGGAGGTCTCTTAGTAACTCTAGAATAAGAAAGTCGTGGAAGTCTCACCTGGAGGCGAAGATGAGAGACTGCCATGGTATATGTGAAACCTTCTTTCTCTTTGAGACAACGAATTTCCCGTACTTTTAGGTAAACTTGACAACGACGAGAAAAAGCCGGGTGAGCCTCGTTACAATTAAGGCAAGAGGGATTCAGGTTGCAGGATGTATTTATATGGTCGTCAGCACCACAGACTGGGCACTGTCATGGACATGTAATATTTTGCTGGGGGGGCCAAAGCGCCAGCAATTTCTACACTGTTGTGGTGTGGGGATCAACTCCCGGACTTGGAGATGGTGTCCAGCAATATAAACTGAGGACATGGGCAGGTAGTACGTATGTGTCTACTTTGAGAATTGGGAGGTCTTGGAGCTCAAGCTGTTCCAGAATGTCATCACCACATGTCTGGAAATTACGTAGAATGACGGTATCACTATAAGAATGGCGATAATGGTGTTTTTTAATTGTTACAGGGATAGCATCTATCTACTGTGGTAAAGAGAAAGATCGTGGGCTTAGCTAGCAGTTTGTACCATGACGATGTGTGCATGAAACGAAATGCTATGATCTGAAAGATAGTCAGTAGGAGATGTCGGTTGTAGAGTAAAAATCTTAGTCCATTGTGTACTTTGAAACGTAGTGTGTCCTTACACACTATGAGTGTCGTGCCGGTCTTTTCTGGGCAGAGTGAGAAGTAATAGGAATGTCATCAGTTAATGGTTTTGGTCGTTTAGGTGTGGGACCGGAGTTGGTCCGACTTGAGATGAGCGGACGATCCGAAATCGTCGCACCATAGAGGGAGAAGCCGGAAGCATGGTCAAAGAAGAGCGGAGGTCGGATGTATCAAAGGAGTCAGACGGAACCTCGGTACCTGGAGCTGATGACGAAACAGCACCAGCAGAAGGTACATGGGCATTAGAAAAGTCCAAAGAACAGTCAAATAATGAGACAGGATCGGAACAGGGTGTGGTAGCAGAAAAGAGCCCAGGAGGAGCTGGTTCATCGATTTAGGACTCCATGGTTATGTCAACTCTTTCTTTTTGTTTTTTTAGAAAAAAAGGAAAAAGAAAGAAAAAAAAAAGAGAGAACGTAGAGGGATGGCTCCTAGGAGGAATGAAAGAGGAGTAAATCCCCCTCTGCACCCAAGAGGACCCCAGCACCACCAGTAGTGCAGATGCAGAATGGAACCTGTGCCATACCCTACTCTTCATGCCTGTAAACCAGCCATCCAGGATAGCAACCTCACTTCTACCGAGCCACCTCGGTGGACAAAAGAGAGGGTGGTCGGATCCCCGCCACAAAGCATTCCTCCTTCGGCCACCACCTCCCGGAATCCGACAGGCAGACTCCAAAGATGCACCCGTCACCTGAAAGACACCCAAAGCCGCCCCCCAAGAACAGGAGCTTCTTCAGCTCCCAGTAGTTAATGTTGTTCTGCCATAATTCTTTACTTCCAGGCTTGTAAATTATACTATATACAGTGTGTATTATCTGAAGAATATGGAAGGTTTTCCTGAAGATGTAAGATTCACATATGATGAGACATCTAACGGAATTGTGGAAGAGAGAATAGATTGATATGATTGTTAAGATTACTTTTATTCGAAATGGTCATGGTAAAGTTGGCAGTATACGAAATCACGATAAAACCTAAAACTCTGCATGTGTGGCCAGCATATATGCACTTGCATATATGCAGATGCATCTGTGCAAATGCATACATGATGTATGCAAAAAGCATTCATTGGGATTTTCATGATTCCAGAAAGATATTGCATAGTTAATTTCCCCTTTTTTTTAGGCGTTGCTTTTAATTCGAGCCTAATATAATTATTTATTTGACAAGTATATAAGGAAATCAAGGTTCGTTTATTGTGCCGGTTGACGTAATTTACACTAATTACTTCACTTTTACGTTTCATCATGCGACTTTCACCATGCGACGTTCACCATGCGACGTTCACCATGCGACGTTCACTATGCGACGTTCACCATGCGACGTTCACCATGCGACTTTCACCATGCGACGTTCATCACGCGACGTTCACCATGCGACGTTCACCATGCGACGTTCATCATGCGACGTTCATCATGCGACGTTCACCATGCGACGTTCATCATGCGACGTTCATCATGCGACGTTCACCATGCGACGTTCACCATGCGACGTTCATCATGCGACGTTCACCATGCGACGTTCACCATGCGACGTTCATCATGCGACGTTCACCATGCGACGTTCACCATGCGACGTTCATCATGCGACGTTCACCATGCGACGTCATCCATGCGACGTTCATCATGCGACGTTCACCATGCGACGTTCATCATGCGACGTTCACCATGCGACGTTCACCATGCGACGTTCATCATGCGACGTTCATCATGCGACGTTCACCATGCGACGTTCACCATGCGACGTTCATCATGCGACGTTCATCATGCGACGTTCACATGCGACGTTCACATGCGACGTTCACCATGCGACGTTCACCATGCGACGTTCATCATGCGACGTTCATCATGCGACGTTCACCATGCGACGTTCATCATGCGACGTTCACCATGCGTTCACATGCGACGTTCACCATGCGACGTTCATCATGCGACGTTCACCATGCGACGTTCGCCATGCGACGTTCATCATGCGACGTTCACATGCGTCGTTCACCATGCGACGTTCATCATGCGACGTTCACCATGCGACGTTCAACATGCGACGTTCATCATGCGACGTTCACCATGTGACGTTCATCATGCGACGTTCATCATGCGACGTTCACCATGCGACGTTCACATGCGACGTTCATCATGCGACGTTCACCATGTGACGTTCATCATGCGACGTTCATCATGCGACGTTCACCATGCGACGTTCACCATGCGACGTTCATCATGCGACGTTCACCATGCGACGTTCATCATGCGACGTTCACCATGCGACGTTCATCATGCGACGTTCATCATGACGACGGGCTTCACCATGCGACGTTCATCATGCGACGTTCACATGCGACGTTCACCATGCGACGTTCATCATGCGACGTTCACCATGCGACGTTCATCATGCGACGTTCATCATGCGACGTTCACCATGCGACGTTCCCCATGCGACGTTCACCATGCGACGTTCACCATGCGACGTTCCATGCGACGTTCACCAGCGACGTTCACCAGGCGACGTTCAATATGCGACGTTCATCATGCGACGTTCATTATGCGACGTTCATCATGCGACGTTCACATGCGACGTTCATCATGCGACGTTCACCATGCGACGTTCATCATGCGACGTTCATCATGCGACGTTCACATGCGACGTTCTCATGCGACGTTCACCATGCGACGTTCACATGCGACGTTCATCATGCGACGTTCACCATGCGACGTTCACCATGCGACGTTCATCATGCGACGTTCATCATGCGACGTTCACCATGCGACGTTCATCATGCGACGTTCACCATGCGACGTTCATCATGCGACGTTCATCATGCGACGTTCACCATGCGACGTTCCCATGCGACGTTCACATGCGACGTTCACCATGCGACGTTCACCATGCGACGTTCACCAGCGACGTTCACCAGGCGACGTTCACTATGCGACGTTCATCATGCGACGTTCATTATGCGACGTTCATCATGCGACGTTCACTATGCGACGTTCATCATGCGACGTTCACCATGCGACGTTCATCATGCGACGTTCACCATGCGACGTTCACAATGCGACGTTCACCATGCGACGTTCACCATGCGACGTTCACCATGCGACGTTCACCATGCGACGTTCATCATGCGACGTTCACCATGCGACGTTCACCATGCGACGTTCACCATGCGACGTTCACCATGCGACGTTCACCATGCGACGTTCATCATGCGACGTTCATCATGCGACGTTCATCATGCGACGTTCATCATGCGACGTTCACCATGCGACGGTCACCATGCGACGTTCAGCATGTGACGTTCACCATGCGACGTTCATCATTCGACGTTCATCATACGACGTTCACTATGCGACGTTCACCATGCGACGTTCACCATGCGACGTTCACCATGCGACGTTCACCATGCGACGTTCATCATGCGACGTTCATCATGCGACGTTCATCATGCGACGTTCACCATGCGACGTTCACCATGCGACGTTTACCATGCGACGTTCACCATGCGACGTTCACCATGCGACGTTCATCATGCGACGTTCATCATGCGACGTTCATCATGCGACGTTCATCATGCGACGTTCACCATGCGACGGTCACCATGCGACGTTCAGCATGTGACGTTCACCATGCGACGTTCATCATTCGACGTTCATCATGCGACGTTCACCATGCGACGTTCATCATGCGACGTTCATCAATGCGACGTTCACCATGCGACGTTCACCATGCGACGTTCACCATGCGACGTTCACCATGCGACGTTCACCATGCAACGTTCATAATGCGACGTTCATCATGCGACGTTCACCATGCGACGTTCACCATGCGACGTTCACCATGCGACGTTCATCATGCACGATCACGCATGCGTTCTTGCCACTGCGGAGCGACAATATTCATGAAAACATTCTTCGCTATTGTTAATGCAACAAAGATGACAAGTCTTTTGTGCCTTAACATAAGAGATTAGAGTATTTAATACTTTAATACGTCGAAATGTTTGATTTCGAGATCAGTCCATCGATTTTGGACTAAAGCTTCATGCAACACGTGTTCACATATACGGGAATTCCCATTTTAGAGAAGCATTTTGAGTCTTGAGAAAGAACGTTTGAAGGATTACTCAGACTTAACTTCAGTAGGGAAAACAATGGGAGAATTAGAATAAGTACAGACGAGCGGCTTTCAAATTACACACACACACACACACACACACACACACACACACACACACACACACACACACAAGGGTAACAGGAGAAGCGAAAAAGCCAGGATGAGCCCATGGTTCACCCAAAGGTGCAGGGAAGCCAAAACCAAGTGTGCCAGGGAATGGAAGAAGTACAGAAGGCAAAGAACCCTGGAGAATAAGGAGAGCAGTCGTAGAGCCAGAAATGAACATGCACAGGTAAGAAGGGAGGCCCAAAGACAGTACGAGAATGACATAGCAGCGAAAGCCAAATCTGACCCAAAGCTGCTGTACAGCCACATCAGGAGGAGAACAGCAGTCAAGGACCAGGTGATCAGGCTGAGGAAGGAAGGAGGGGAGGTCACAAGAAATGACCGTGAAGTGTGTGAGGAGCTCAACATGAGATTCAAAGAGTTGTTCACAGAGGAGATAGAAGGGCCTCCAGAAAGGAGGAGAGGTAGGGTACACCATCAAGTGCTGGACACAATACACACAACTGAGGAGGAAGTGAAGAGGCTACTAAGCGAGCTAGATACCTCAAAGGCGATGGGGCCAGATAACATCTCTCCATGGGTCCTGAGAGAGGGAGCAGAGGAGCTATGTGTACCCCTAACACTGATCTTCAACACATCTATCGAAACAGGGCAACTACCTGAGGTATGGAAGACAGCAAATGTAGTTCCAATTTTTAAAAAAGGAGACAGGAACGTAGCACTAAACTACAGACCAGTGTCACTGACATGTATAGTATGCAAGGACATGGAGAAGATAGTCAGGAGAAGAGTGGTGGAGCACCTAGAAAGGAATGAGCTTATCAACGACGGCCAACACGGTTTCAGGGACGGGAAATCCTGTGTCACAAACTTACTGGAGTTCTACGACAGGGTGACAGCAGTAAGACAAGAGAGAGAGAGGGGTGGGTAGATTGCATATTCTTGGACTGTGGGAAGGCGTTTGACACAGTTCATCACAAAAGATTAGTGCAAAAGTTGGAGTACCAGGCAGGGGTAACAGGGAAGGCACTACAATGGATCAGGGAATACCTGTCAGGAAGACAGCAGCGAGTCATGGTACGTGGTGAGGTGTTAGAGTGGGCGCCGGTGACGAGCGGGGTTCCACAGGGGTCAGTCCTGGGACCAGTGCTGTTTCTGGTATTTGTGAACGACATGACGGAAGGAATAGACTCCGAAGTGTCCCTGTTTGCAGATGATGTGAAGTTGATGAGAAGAATTCAGTCGGACGAGGACCAGGCAGAACTACAAAGGGATCTGGACAGGCTGCAAGCCTAGTCCAGCAATTGGCTCCTGGAGTTCAACCCCACCAAGTGCAAAGTCATGAAGATTGGGGAAGGGCAAAGAAGACCGCAGACGGAGTACAGCCTAGGGAGCCAGAGACTGTAAACCTCAATCAAGGAAAAAGACCTTGGGGTGAGTATAACACCATGTACATCTCCTGAGGCGAACATCAACCAAATAACTGCTGCAGCATATGGGCGCCTAGCAAACCTAAGAACAGCATTCCGACATCTTAATAAAGAATCGTTCAGGACCCTGTACACTGTGTACTTTAGGCCCATACTGGAGTATACAGCACCAGTTTGGAACCCACACCTAGCCAAGCACGTGAAGAAGCTCGAGAAAGGGCAAAAGTTTGCAACAAGACTAGTCCCGGAGCTAAGGGGTATGTCCTACGAGGAGAGGTTAAGGGAAATCGACCTGACGACACTGGAGGACATTAGAGATAGGGGGGACATGATAACAACATATAAGATACTGAGAGGAATTGACAAAGTGGACAGAGACAGAATGTTCCAGAGATGGGACACAGCAACAATGGAACACAGTTGGAAGTTGAAGACTCAGATGAATCACAGAGATGTTAGGAAGTATTTCTTCAGTCACAGAGTGGTCGGGAAGTGGAATAGTTTAGGAAGTGATGTAGTGGAGGCAGGCTCTATACATAGCTTTAAGAAGAGGTATGATAAAGCTCATGGCGCAGGGAGAGTGACCCAGTAGCGGCCAGTGAAGAGGCGGGGCCAGGAGCTATGACTCGACCCCTGCAACCACAACTAGGTGAGTAAACACACACACACACATACACACACACACATACACACACACACACACACACACACACACACACACACAGTGGGCGCCGGTGACGAGCGGTGTACCGCAGGGGTCAGTCCTAGGACCAGTGCTATTCTTGGTATATGTGAATGACATGACGGATGGGATAGACTCAGAAGTGTCTCTGTTCGCAGATGATGTGAAATTAATGAGGAGAATCACAACGGATGAAGACCAAGCAGGACTTCAAAGAGACCTGGACAAGCTTGACATCTGGTCTAGCAACTGGCTTCTCGAATTTAACCCCACCAAATGCAAAGTGATGAAGATCGGAGAAGGGCAAAGAAGACCGCTGACAGAGTACAGGCTAGGTGGAAAAAGGCTACAAACCTCATCAAAGGAGAAAGACCTTGGGGTGAGTATAACGCCAAGCACGTCTCCGGAAACACACATCAACCAGATAACCGCGGCAGCATATGGGCGACTGGCAAACCTAAGATTAGCGTTCCGTTACCTTAACAAGGAATCGTTCAAGACACTGTATACCGTATACGTCAGGCCCATACTAGAGTATGCAGCACCAGTCTGGAACCCAAACCTGGTCAAGCATGTCAAGAAATTAGAGAAAGTGAAAAGGTTTGCGACAAGGCTAGTTCCACAACTCAGGGGACTGCCCTATGAAGAAAGGTTGAGGGAAATAGGACTAACAACACTGGAGGACAGAAGGGTTAAAGGAGACATGACAACGACATACAAAATACTGCGGGGAATTGACAAGGTAGATAGTGACAGGATGTTCCAGAGGGGGAACACAGAAACAAGGGGACACAACTGGAAGCTGAAGACTCAGATGAGTCAAAGGGATGTTAGGAAGCACTTCTTCAGCCATAGAGTAGTCAGGAAGTGGAATAGTCTAGAGAAAGATATAGTGGAGGCAGGAACCATACATAGTTTTAAGACAAGGTATGATAAAGCTCATGGAGCAGGGAGAGCAGAGACCCAGTAGCAGACAGCGAAGAGGCGGGGCCAGGAGCTGAGTCTCGACCCCTGCAACCACAATTAGGTGAGTACACACACACAATGTACGTGGGAGGCAGGAAAGACTTTCTTTTCATTCTAAAATACAATTATTTAACAAAGGTCATATGTTGAATTTAGACATTTTCAGCGGTTGTGCCCGTGTTGTGTGTATCAAAGCCTCCCATGCTAATTACGTACCTGTTAGAGCAAATTTGACCGGCTTCAAATTTAATGTCCTTGTGGATTTTAGGATATTGGCCTCTTTGATCCCTCTGAAAGATTTTATTTAAATTTGGTCTGTGCTATAATTAACTACTTTAAATGAAGAAATCTGGATAATTTTCCAAATAATAACTTGTGAATGCCTCGTCTGACTCCCTTCAAATCTTCAAAGATAATATTTATCAGTTATCAACTTACGCCGCTCTCTAACCTTGGGCACTACATTCTTCACTTTATGTCTTTGTATTGTATTGATAAAGCCACTGGAGGGCGAAACGTCTACAATAAAGATACCCAGACGTTGTACATGTGTTTAATTCTTCATCTGGTCTGTATTATATACCATTCATGTACACTACCTCAGACTTGGGTTTGTTCTTAGTCTTCCTTTGAGCTGCAGTTCCACTAGTCTGATGATATCTAGCATTATTAGGCCACTACAGCGAGCTGTCGCCCATTATAAGAAATTTTGCATTCCCTAAAGGTGATTTGCTGTTCCGTCCCATTATGATCCAAAAAAAAAAAAACACTTAAAACACTGTTTTATTTAGGTATCCCTGAAAGCGGACCTTAAGGAGAGTGAAAGATCTTTTCCTTTTTTCATTTTCCTTCCTTCAACTTTGTTTATGTTTAACTCATAACTCGAGAACGCCTCGTCAGTCAGCGTGACATTTTTAACGCGTGTGTACGGTAACGAGGACTATATTCTGGGAACAACACACTCGGTGGTATAAAAATATCTTCACAAAAAAAATCATCCACTTTGAAAACTGACAAGAATCTTTATAGAGTGTATCCTCTAATAGGGAGGAGGGGCGGACGTTATTACTTATTGTTGGTTGATTCCGAATTAAGAAATTTATTTTTTTATGATGGTTGGTTCTGGATACAATACTGGACACAAAGAACATTGTAACAAGTAAAACAATATTGTGAGGTGTGAGAAAGAATAAAAGAGAATAAGTGAGAGGTTGGAAGGGTAGGAGAGAGAGAATGGCTGGGTGGATAGGTGGGTGAATGTGAGAGGTTTTGTATGTGTGAGGATTTTGTGAGAGAGTGTAGTGAAGTGTGTGCAGATAGTGAAGACAGGTGGTGAAGGGTGTGCAGATAGTGAAGACAGGTGGTGAAGTGTGTGCAGATAGTGAAGACAGGTGGTGAAGGGTGTGCAGATAGTGAAGACAGGTGGTGAAGGGTGTGCAGATAGTGAAGACAGGTGGTGAAGTGTGTGCATATAGTGAAGACAGGTGGTGAATTGTGTGCAGATAGTGAAGACAGGTGGTGAAAGGTGTGCAGATAGTGAAGACAGGTGGTGAAAGGTGTGCAGATAGTGAAGACAGGTGGTGAAGTGTGTGCAGATAGTGAAGACAGGTGGTGAAGTGTGTGCAGATAGTGAAGACAGGTGGTGAAGGGTGTGCAGATAGTGAAGACAGGTGGTGAAGGGTGTGCAGATAGTGAAGACATGTGGTGAAGGGTGTGCAGATAGTGAAGACAGGTGGTGAAGTGTGTGCAGATAGTGAAGACAGGTGGTGAAGGGTGTGCAGAGAGTGAAGACAGGTGGTGAAGGGTGTGCAGATAGTGAAGACAGGTGGTGAAGTGTGTGCAGATAGTGAAGACAGGTGGTGAAGGGTGTGCAGATAGTGAAGACAGGTGGTGAAGGGTGTCCAGATAGTGAAGACAGGTGGTGAAGGGTGTGCAGATAGTGAAGACAGGTGGTGAAGTGTGTGCAGATAGTGAAGACAGGTGGTGAAGGGTGTGCAGATAGTGAAGACAGGTGGTGAAGTGTGTGCAGATAGTGAAGACAGGTGGTGAAGGGTGTGCAGATAGTGAAGACAGGTGGTGAAGGGTGTCCAGATAGTGAAGACAGGTGGTGAAGGGTGTGCAGATAGTGAAGACAGGTGGTGAAGTGTGTGCAGATAGTGAAGACAGGTGGTGAAGGGTGTGCAGATAGTGAAGACAGGTGGTGAAGGGTGTGCAGATAGTGAAGACAGGTGGTGAAGTGTGTGCAGATAGTGAAGACAGGTGGTGAAGGGTGTGCAGATAGTGAAGACAGGTGGTGAAGGGTGTGCAGATAGTGAAGACAGGTGGTGAAGGGTGTGCAGATAGTGAAGACAGGTGGTGAAGTGTGTGCAGATAGTGAAGACAGGTGGTGAAGGGTGTGCAGATAGTGAAGACAGGTGGTGAAGGGTGTGCAGATAGTGAAGACAGGTGGTGAAGTGTGTGCAGATAGTGAAGACAGGTGGTGAAGGGTGTGCAGATAGTGAAGACAGGTGGTGAAGGGTGTGCAGATAGTGAAGACAGGTGGTGAAGGGTGTGCAGATAGTGAAGACAGGTGGTGAAGTGTGTGCAGATAGTGAAGACAGGTGGTGAAGGGTGTGCAGATAGTGAAGACAGGTGGTGAAGGGTGTTGTGTCAGCTACACCGCCACTCACTGAACGCATCGCCCACACGAAATTTCCTCCCTGGCTTATATATACACCCACATACCTTCCTGGCTTCTACAACACCCACATACCTCCCTTACTTCTACAACACCCACATACCTCCCTTACTTCTACAACACCCACATACCTCCCTGGCTTCTACATACACCCACATACCTCCCTGGCTTCTACATTCACCCACATACCTCCCTGGCTTCTACATTCACCCACATACCTCCCTGGCTTCTACATACACCCACATACTTCCCGGGCTTCTACATTCACCCACATACCTCCCTGGATTCTACATACACCCACATACGTCCCTGGCTTCTATATACAATCACATACCTCCCTGGCTTCT
>WNWK01035329.1:0-19849 GCA_009830355.1 Cherax destructor | reverse complement strand
CTTAGGTTCCTGATTTGCATCACAGCCTGACACTTCCAGCTGGGTATCCAAGCCTCATTTTCTTTCTTTTTGTTTAATCCTCTCTGAGTCCTGTTTTCCCCCATTCTATTTAGAATCTTCCAAGGTTTGAAGGTTTTAAAAGTTATTACATGTATGAATTTTTTTTGTCTTACAATGGCATCAAAGGTAGTTGTGATCAAGAGAAGTCATAAGGTTTACTTTAAATGCAAAGTTAGAATAATCAGTACATAATAATAATATTTATTTCTACATGTACAAAGTATACAGTCCTATCTGACATCAGTGACATACTGCTACAGGTTAGGTTCCATGCCTACCGGAAAGCAGAAGCCTTTTTTTTTCCACTTATAAACAATAAATGCCAGATGAAGTTTGCATTAACATATATTGTTACAATAGAACAGGCATTAAAAACAATAACAAGTAAAATACACATACAGTACATTCATTACTTACCTTAAAATATTTGTAGTCTTAATGTAGGGTGAGAGGTAAAATCAGGTGTAGGAGGTATTGTAGCCAGCCAGGACACCCCACCCACACATAATATACTACAGTGCAACATTTAATTTTTCAGGGTCTAAGCCGTAGATCTACTTATTGTCCACAGGGTCCAAACCGAGATCTACGCCATGAGCTCAGCTCACTCAGATAAGCTGTGTTGATAAATAGGGCCTAGATATGAGAGAATGCATCTATGTGGTAAATGTGCACCATATAAAGTAAACCTGAAGCATGCAGTGCATAATGAGAAAAAAAAACTGCGATTGTGTTTTTCGATTAACAGCAACTTTGTGGTTATTTTCATGTGGTTTTTATGGTTGTATTCTCGGTTTCTTGGTCTCATTCGATAGAATGGAAGATATATCACAGAAATAGAGATGATTTTGATTGGTTTTAGGACTGAAAATAGCTTCAATTGAGCTCAAAGTAGCAGAAATGTTTGTTTTTTGCTGATTTTCAAGAGTAAAAATCACATCATGCGACCAATACATGTCAACTGGTGGGTCTAATATACATTTACAAATGCACTGATAGTGTTTATACAATTATTACAATATTGTATAAGAATAATTCATCTATTTTTGGTGAATAAAAATTCTTTATATAAATAAAAATCAAAATGGAATTCATCTGTAAAGCCTGGAAATGTAATTAATAAACAGAGGAAATGTTATTTTAGTGCCAGGAATGTCTGCATTGTTTATTCTGGGCACTGTTTTGAAATTGAAATATTTTGAACTTTGTGTGAAATTGAGTAAATTACCAATTTCTGATCACTTTATTGGCTATTTGAAATAGTTGATTGGGCAGTTTCTTGTGCTCAATCGATAAAATAGAAGTAATACTAATGAAATAGCTAAGAATTTGGTCAACTGGAATAATGTAATTGGCCTAAAATAGAGTCAAAGTGGGCAAAATCGTCTATGTAAATATTGCTGACACAGTTAAAATTGCGATAATGTAATTTTGTCAGTTTTCCACCAAATTTTACTTTTTGTTTTATTGCCTTCAGAAAAGATTCTTACCATTTCATATGAAAAATACAATTTTTTTCTTTAAATTTTTGGACCCTGTGGACAATGCATAGATCTATGGCTTGGACCCTGAAAGGGTTAAAGTGCCCCCAGAGCGATAAAATGCATATTCAGTGGACTCGCTATCGGCCGTAATCTGTTCCAGAAGGTCGGCCTAAAAGTGAAATGGCCAATAAGGAAATAATATTCCCTTACGAAATTAATGTAACTACAATTAATCTGTTCCAGACAAAAATATTTAAAAAAAATTTTTTTAACAATTAAATCAGTATTACATACCTTTATTGAAGACTAATGCTGGCTTCTGGAAGATAGGGAGGAGAAAGAGGAGGAGTTATTGTTTGGAAGGGGAATCCCTCCATAAGGACTTCAGGTAGCAAAGCCCTCTCTAGGGTTACTTCCTTCTTTGTTTTTTAATGCCACTAGGACCAGCTTGAGAGTCACTGGACCCCTGTCGCACAACATATCTGTCCAGAGTGCTCTGTTTCTGGTCTCTTTATGATTTCCCTGAAGTGGGACAAGGTTTTGTCACTAACATGTTGCAGATATGGCTTGTTTCAGCTTGGTCAGGTGGTATTTCTCGACAAAACTTTGCACCTTATTCCACTTTGCACAAAAAGTCCTTAATCACTAAAGAAGGCACCTCCTTCACTCCTTCTTCCTCCTCCTTTTCTGAAGCAAGTTCCTCAACTGTGGTCTGATGCTGTTGCAGATGAAGCTTTCCATCTCTTCCTGTGGTCCTCCACCAACTTCCCAATGCCACAATAGAGTCCACAACAGGCAGAGGGTTGGCAAGGTCAGGGTCAGCCTCAAACCCTTCAAAATCCCTCACTTGGACACAATCTGGCCACAATTTTTCCAAGCAGAGTTCAAAGTCCTGGAAGTCACTCCTCCCAAGCCTTATCTATAAGGTTTATGCAATGGAGGATAGTGAAGTGATTCCTCCAGAACTCTTTAGGTCAACCGAAAAGTCCGAGGTCACTTCAAAGCACTTTTGAAACACTGCTTTGGTGTACAGTTTTTGAAGTTAGAAATGACCTGCTGGTCCATGGGCTGAGGAGAGGAGTGGTGTTAAGGCGCAAGAACTTCACTGTGATGAAACTGAAGTCCCTAAACACTTGGTCTTATAAGTCTGGAGGATGTGCAGGAGCATTGTCCAGTACCAGGAGGCACTTGAGTGGCAATTTACATTCCAGGAGGTATTTTTTCATGCTTGGGCCAAACACATCATTAACCACTCTTTGAAAATTTGCCTTGTGACTCATGCCTTATTATTAGCTTCCCACATCACACAATCTGTTCTTGGACGACATTGTTTTTCTTGAACACACTGGGATTTTCAGAGTGATAAACCAGTAAAGGATTCACTTGAAATCCCCACTAGCATTACCACACAACAAGAGAGTTAGCCTGTCTTTCATAGGCTTGTGTCCTGGCAGTGCCTTTTCCTCCTGCGTGATGTAGGTCCTGTTTGGCATTTTCTTCCAAAACAGGCTTGTTTCGCACAATTGAACACTTGTTGGGGTTGGAATTGTTCAGCCTCTATGTACATTTTAACCCTTTCAGGGTTTTGACGTACTAGCACGTCTTACGCACCAGGGTGTTTGACGTCTAGTACGCATAAATTCTAGCGCCCTCAGATCAAGCGGGAAAAGGCTGGTAGGCCTAGATGTGAGAGAATGGTCTGTCGGTCAGTGTGCGCAGTATAAAGTCCTGCAGCACAGTGATAATGAGGAGAAAAAACTCTGACCGTGTTTTTGGTTTAAAACAGCGACTTTACAGTCTATTTTCGTAAGGTATTTATTGTTGTATTCTCGTTTCGTTGGTCTCATTTGATAGAATGGAAGATATATTACAGAAATGGAGAATTTTGATTGGCTTCACGATGACAAGTAGTACCTTGAAATTGAGCGCAGAGTAGCGAAAATGTTCCATTTTTGCCGATGTTCAAAGTAAACAAATCACGCCACGCGTCAATACACACCACCTGACGAATCTAATATTCTTGTACAAGTGAGCTGATATTATTTATACCGTTTTACAATGATGCAGTAGTATCCATAACAGAAAATCTTCTATTTTTTGTGAGAAAATTCAAAATGGAAAGCAAAGTAATGTAAGAGGTGCTTGGAGAGGTGACTAATGAACAGATAAAATGTTATTTTATTGCCAGGAATGTCTGTTGTTTATTCTGGACCCTATTTTGAAATTGGCATCTTTTGAAATTTGTGTGAAAGTGGCCAAATTGCCAAAATCTGACCACTTTATTGGGTAGTTGAAATCAGTAAATTGGCAGTTTCTTGTACTCAATCGATAGAAGAAATGGAATTCTAGAAAAATAGCTATAATTTTAGTAGACTGAGACATTGGAATTGGCCGAAAATAGGGCTCAAAGTGGGCGAAATCGCGATGCGTAAATATCGTAGATACTGCTAACTTTGCAAGAGCATAATTCCGTTAGTTTTTCACCAAATTTCATACTTTTGTGTCATTATGATTGGAAAAAGATGCTCTATCATTTCATAAAAATATTTTTTTCCCCGAAAATGTTTCGACCCTAAAACGAATTAAGGTTCGGGGTCACGATCCTGAAAGGGTTAAATTCCTGAACATATTTTTCAGCTGCACATTTGTCTGAACTTGCTGCCTCACCATGACTTACAACACTGTGTATGCCACTACTGTGAAAGCTATACTCAAGACTCGGTTCAATCTTGACCCCAAGATGAACAAAGGCTGCTTCCTCCTTAGGAAAATTACAAAGAATAGAAAAAGACAAAAATAACATAAAAAATAAGCACTTTATTGAATAGAAAGATTTATGAAATAAAAACTTAAACATGAATAGCAAACAAACCATATCGTGAATAAAAATGAAGAATAAAAATAGACAAATAAGACTACGTTGCAACAGCAATTTTTACAGATGGAATCGGGACGTGTCGATGTTCTTGACACCTAACCTGGAGTTTACCTGGAGAGAATTCCAGGGGTCAATGCCCCTGCAGCCCGGTCTGTGACCAGGCCTCATGTTGGACCAGAGCCTGATCAACCAGGCTGTTACTGCTGGCCGCACACAGTCCAACGTACGAACCACAGCCTGGCTGGTCAGGTACCGACTTTAGGTGCCTGTCCAGTGCCTGCTTGAAGACAGCCAGGGGTTTGTTGGTAATCCCCTGATGTATGCTGGGAGGCAGTTGAACAATCTTGGGCCCTGACACTTATTGTGTTGTCCCTTAATGTGCTAGTGGCACCCCTGCTTTTCACGGAGATATTACATCGCCTGCGGAGTCTTTTGCTTTCGTAGGGAGTGATTCTCGTGTGCAAGTTTGGTATTAGTCCCTCAAGAATTTTCCACGTGTATATAATAATGTATCTCTCCGACTGCGTTCTAGAGAGTACAGGTTTAGGAACTTCAAGCGTTCCCAGTAATTGAGGTGGTTTATCGCAGTTATGCGTGCCATGAAGGTTTCTCTGCACATTTTCAAGGTCAGCAATTTCACCTGCCTTGAAAGGTGCAGTTAGTGTGCAGCAATATTCCAGCCTAGATAGAACAAGCGATCTGTAAAGTGTCAACATGGGCTTGGCATCCCTGGTTTTGAAGGTTCTCATTATCCATCCTGTCATTTTTCTAGCAGATGCAATTGCTACGGTGTTATGGTCCTTGAAGGTGAGATCCTCTGACATGATCACTCCCAGGTCTTTGACATTAATTTTTCGCTCTATTGTGTGGTTGGAATTAGTTTTGTACTCCGATGAGATTTTAATTTCCTCACATTTTCCGTATCTGAGTAATTGAAATTTCTCATCATTGAACTTCATATTATTTTCTGCAGCCCATTTAAAGATTTGGTTTATGTCTGCTTGGAGTCTTGCAGTGTCTTCAACGGTGGACACTGTCATACAGATCGGGTGTCATCTGCAAGGAAGACACGGCATTGTGGCTTGTATCCCTGTCTATGTCCGATATGAGGATGAGGAACAGGATGGGAGCGAGTACTGTGCCTTGTGGAACAGAGCTTTTCACAGTAGCTGCCTCAGACTTTACTCTGTTGACTACTACTCTTTGTGTTCTACTTGTTAGAAAATTATAGATCTACCAACTTTTCCTGTTATTCCTTTATCATGCATTTTGTGTGCTATGACACAATGGTCACACTTATCAAAGGCTTTGCAAAGTCTGTGTATATAACATCTGCATTCTATTTGTCTTCTAGAGCATCCAGGAACTTGTCGTAGTTGTCCAGTAGTTGGGACAGACAGGAGCGACCTGCTCTAAACCCATGCTGCCCTGGGTTGTGCAATTGATGGGTATCAAGATGAGTGGCGATCTTGCTTAGAACCCTTTCAAAATTTTTATGATATGGGACATTAGCGCTATTGGTCTGTAGTTCTTTGCTATTGCTTTACTGCCCCTTTGTGGAGTGGGGCTATGTCTGCTGTTTTTAGTAACTGCGGGACGACCCCAGTGTCCATGCTCCCTCTCCATAGGATGTTAAAAGCACGTGATAGGGGCTTCTTGCAGTTCTTGATGAACACGGAGTTCCATGAGTCTGGGCCTGGAGCGGAGTGCATGGGCATGTCATTTATTGCCTTTTGAAGTCATTTGGCGTCAAGGTGATGTCAGATAGGCATGCGTCTGTCAAGTTCTGTGGCACTCTCATAAAAAATTCATTTAGGTCTTCGATTTTCAGTCTGGTTAGCGGCTCGCTAAAAACTGAGTCATATTGGGACTTTAAGTAACTCACTCATTTCCTTGCAGTCATCTGTGTAGGACCCATCCCGTTTAAGTAGGGGCCCAATACTGGTTGTTGTTCTACTTTGATTTTGCATAAGAAAAGAAATACTTTGGGTTTCTTTCAATTTCATTTATGGCTTTTAGTTCTTCCCGCGTTTCTTGATTCCTGTAAGATTCCTTTAGTTTTAATTCGATGTTTGCTATTTCTCTGACTAGTGTCTCCCTTCGTATTTCAGACATATTGGCCTCTTGTAGCCGCTACGTTATTCTTTGCCTTCGCCTGTATAGGAGCGCCTCTCTTTCTAGTTTGCATCTTCTCCTTTTCCTTAAGGGAATTTGCCTTGAGCAAACCTCAAGTGCCACAGAGTTAATTTGTTCTAGACATAGGTTAGGATCTGTGATGCTTAGGCTATCTTCCCAGTTTATATCATTTAGGACTTGGTTTACTTGGTCCCACCTTATGTTTTTGTTATTGAAGTTGAATTTGGAGAAGGCTTCGTAGCGGCTGTTCACATTTTGTTGATCTGGGGCTCCCCGCATGCATGTCTGGACCTCTATTATGTTGTGATCTGAGTACAGTGGTACCTTGAGTTACGATGGTCCCCAAAATCGCCCTTTTATGTAAGTTTATTTTTTTAAATGCTTTTGTAAGTATATTTTTGGGGTGTAAAAGGACTAGTCTATTTTACATTATTCCTTATGGGGATAAATTCATTTGGTAATGGCACTTGAACAGCATTCTTGAACGAAAAATATCGTAACTCGAGGTACCACTGTATATTGTTTTGATATGATGACATTTCGTATCAGATCATCATTGTTGGTGAAGATGAGGTCCAGCGTATTCTCTAATCTTGTGGGCTCTACTATTTGCTGGTTTAAGGTGAATTTGGTGCAGAGATTTAAAAGTTCATGTGTGTGCGAGTTTTCATCTGAGCTGCCTCCTGGTGTTATCTCTGCTACCACATTGTTTGCAATGTTCCTCCATTTTAGGTGCCTTAGGTTGAAATCCCCAGGAGCAAGATGTTGGGGGCAGGAGCTGGAAGATTTTCCAGACAGTGGTCAATTTTCAGAAGCTGTTCCTGGAATTGTTGGGACGTTGCATCCGGAGGCTTGTATACAACCAGGATGACCAGGCTTTGAGTCTCGATCTTTATTGCTAATACTTCAACTACATCATTTGAGGCATTTAGTAGTTCTGAACATATAAGTGCCTCTGTGATATACAGGCCAACCTCCCCTTTTTGCCTGTTCACTCTGTCACACCTGTATATGTTGTAGCCCAGGATCCATATTTCATTGTCCAAGTGATCTCTTATTTGGGTCTCAGCCTAAGCTGATACACTTTTCTGAACTCCTTGCTGGTACAGTGGACCTCGGTTAGCGGCCGTAATCCGTTCCAGGAGCTAGGCCTTTAACCCTTTCGGGGTCGGTGCCGTACTAGTACGTTTTACGAGCAGGGGTTGGTGCCGTACTAGTACGCCCAAATTCTAGCGGCTTCAATTTAGGCAGAAAACGTCTGGTAGGCATACAAATGAAAGAATGGGTCTGTGTGGTCAGTGTGCGCAGTATACAAAGAATCCTGCAGCACACACTGCATAATGAGAAAAAAGAACTGACCGTTTTTTTCGATTAAAACAGCAACTTTGCAGTCGATTTTTGTATGGTATTTATTGATGTATTCTCGTTTTCTTGGTCTCATTTGATAGAATGGAAGATATATTACAGAAATAGAGATAATTTTGATTGGTATGACAATGACAAGTACCTTGAAATATAGCTCAAAGTAGCGAAAATGTTCGATTTTATATTCATGCACACGTGCTCTGATATTATTTATACCATTTTTACAATGATGCAGTTGTATACAAAACAGTAAATCTTCTATTTTTGTGTGAGAATAAAAATTCAAAATGGAAAGCAAAAGTAATGTAAGAGGGGCCTGGAGACGTGGCTAATGAACAGAGAACATGTTATTTTAGTGCCAGGAATGTCTGCCTTGTTTGCTCTGGACCCTATTTTGAAATTGGCATCGTTTGAAATTTGTGTGAAATTGGAAAATTGCCATTTTCTGACCACTATTTTGGGTAGATGAAATTGGTAAATAGGCGGTTTCTTGTACTCAATTGATAGAAGAAATGGAGTTCTAGCGAAATAGCTATACTTTTAGGAGACTGAAACATTGGAATTTGTCGAAAATAGGGCTCAAAGTGGACAAAATCGCCGATGTGTCAGTGTCATAGATACCGCGAACTTCGCGAAAGCATAATTCTGATAGTTTTCGATCAAATTTCATAATTTTGGTGGCGTTATGATCGGAAAAATATTATAATTTCATAAGAAAAAAATAATTTTTTTTTTCCAAAAAAATTTCGACCCCAGGAACACGTTTCCGAGAAGGCCTGTCGACCCTCAAAGGGTTAACCGAAATGACCTTTAACCGAATTAATATTCCCCATAAGAATTAATGTAAATGCAATTAATCCGTTCCAGACAAAAATATTCACCAATAAATAATTTTTTTAACAATTAAATCAGTATTACATACCTTTATTGAAGACTAATGCTGGCTTCTGGAAGATGGGGAGGCAGAAATAGGGAGGAGTTACTAGTTGGAAGGGGAATCCCTCCAAAAGGACTTCCGATGACAAGTCCCTCTCTGGGTTCACTTCCTTCTTTTCTTTAATGCCACTAGAACCAGCTTGAGAGTCACTAGAACCTTGTCTAGAAAAATAAGTGTCCAGAGTGCTCTGTTTCTGGCGCCTCTTAACATGTCCCTGAAGTGGGACAAGGTTTTGTCACTAAACATGTTGCAGATATGGCTTGTTTCAGCTTGGTCAGGATGGTGTTTTTCAACAAATGTCTGCACCTTCGTCCACATAGAACAAATTTCCTTAATCTCTGCAGAAGGCACCTCCTTCTTCCTTTTCCTCCTCCTCCTTTCTGAAGCAAGTTCCTGAGCTGTGGTCTGTTGCTGTTCCAGATGAAGCTCTTGCAGCTCTTCAGTTGTTAGCTCTACCCTGTGGTCCTCCACCAACTCTTCCACATCCTCACCACTCACCTCCAACCCAGGCTGTTCCCCAATGTCACAATATCTTCCACAACAGGCACAGGGTCGTCAGCTGCAAATCCTTCAAAATCCCTTTGTTGGACACAATCTGGCCACAGTGGTCTCCAACAGAGTTCAAAGTCCTGGTAGTCACTCCTCCCAAGCCTTACCTATAAGGCCTATGCAATTGTAGATATTGAAGTGAATCTTCCAGAACTATCTAAGGGTCATTTCAGTGTCTGAGGTCATTTCAAGCACTGCTGAAACTGCTTTGGTGTACAGTTTCTGAAGTTAGAAATGACCTGCTGGTCCATGGGCTGAGAAGAGGAGTGGTGTTAGGAGGCAAGAACTTCACTTTTATAAATTTGAAGTCCCTAGACATTTGGTCTTCCAAGTCTGGAGGATGTGCAGGAGCATTGTCCAGTACCAGGAGGCACTTGAGTCCCAAATTGTTATCCTGAAGGTATTTTTTAACACTTGGGCCAAACACATCATTAACCCAATCTTTGAAAATTGACCTTGTGACCCATGCATTTTGACTTGATTTCCACATCACACACAATCTTTTCTTGTGAACATTGTGTTTCGTGAATACTCTGGGAGTTTCAGAGTGATACACGAGTAAAGGCTTCACTTTGAAATCCCCACTTGCATTGCTACACAACATGAGAGTTAGCCTGTCTTTCATAGGCTTGTGTCCTGGCAGTCTTTTTTCCTCCTGCGTGATGTAGGTCCTCCTTGGCATTTTCTTCCAAAAGAGGCCTGTTTCGTTACAGTTAAACACTTGTTGGGGTTTCAGATTTTCACTCTTTATGTAGTCCTGAAATTCATGCACAATCTTTTCAGCAGAATGTTTGTCTGAACTTGCAGCCTCACCATGCCTTACAACACTGTGTATGCCACTGCGCTTCTTAAATCTCTCAAACCAGCCTTTGCTGGCCCTAAATTCACTACCAGCAGCACTTGTTCCAGGAGTTTTCTTCACAAGATCTTCATGCAAACGCCTTGCCTTCTCACAAATAACAGACTCCACTAAACTGTCTCCCACCATTTGTTTTTCTTTAATCCACAATAATAATAACTTTTCCATTTGTTACATTATTGGTGACCTTTGTTTCGTAAGCACATTTATTCCATTGGCAACAACAGGCACCTTGATCTGTTCTTTCTTTGACAGGATGGTTGTAATTGTTGATTTGTTTTTCCCAAACATCCTGGCAAGTTCCAGCACCCGCATACCACTCTCTATATTTCTCAATCATCTTCTCTTAAATTCCATGGTATTTCTCACTCTCTGCCACAGGAACTTTACTAGGAACTTTCTTGGGATCCATGGTTACATATTTCGCAGTTGCACTGGCAAAAAACAATGGAAAACAAGCAAAATGTTTGTATGAATGAGCAGAAGCTTCCTTACGTACCGAGAAACACAGACAAACTGAAGCGCAAGCGCCCTATCCGGCGGGTTGACGCGCCCAATACAGCCGCTAACCCGAATAACGGCCGCTAACCGGGAGCCGTAAACCGTCCGCTAACCGAGGGTCCACTGTATTCACTTAATCGATGACGGTAGCCACAACCACTTGTTTGACAGATGTGACGGATGTTTTCCACAACTCGTATGTTGACAAAGAGTCAGGGAATCAGGTGGGGTCAGTGGGTGACTCAGGTGGCTGTGGGGTTGGCTAGTGTTACTGCAGATGTAGGCAGTATAAAAGTTGATGATTCAGTCTCAAAACTCTTGTGAGACGGTTCCTTCAATCTCCTCAGCGTTGTGCCAGGTGGGCCAAACTGGTACGGACGGCTATAAAATGGAGAAAGACAAAATTACTTACCATTCTGATACACATTCTTATAATAGGCATAAGGCCTTCCAAAAGAAATGGTGAGACAAAATTATGCTAGTCAATACAAGGCAAGGGTAGAGCCACATTAAATACTCCAAATGATGAGTGAAGCTCACAAACTAAAGAGTGAAGTCAGAAAAAATAACGAGTGAGGCTCGTAACATAAAATAAGACAGAAGTGGCTGTGAAGACTTAGTGGAGACGGAGTAGAAAGTCGAGTGATTATCCCTTTGCCGGAGTCTAGCATGTCGCCTCTCCGGGTGGAAGAAGGGGGTACAGCTGGAGTTAGATTCTTACCCCACCTAAACGAGCAGACTATCACTACTAGCACTTATACAGACATTCACATTTCCATCACTCCTATCTATAGACTTTTCCCTCACATTACGCTTCTTAAATCTCTCAAACCAGCCTTTGCTGGCCTAAATTCACTACCAGCAGCACTTGCTCCAGGAGTTTCTTAACAAGATCCTCATGCAATTGCCTTGCCTTCCCACAAATAGACTCCCAACACTGTCTCCCACTAATTGTTTTTCCTTAATCCACAATAACAATAACTTCTCCATATCTTCCATTATTGGTGATCTTTGTTTCAAAGCAATTTCCTTTGGCAACATTAGCATCCTTGATTTGTTCTTTCTTTGCAAGGATGGATGTAATTGTAGATTTGTTTTTCCTGTACTTCCTGGCAAGTTCCAGTACCTGCATACCACTCATATTTTTCAATCGCTTCTCTTTAAATTCCATCGTGTTTCTCACTTCTTTACCACAGGAACTTTACTAGGAACTTTCTTGGGAGCCATGGTTACTTATTTCGCAGTTACACTGAAAAAACCCACTAAAACAATGGAAAACAAGCAAAGTGTTTGGATGAATGAGCAGAAACTTCCTCACGTGCTAAGAGACAGCCAAACTAATGCGCAAAGCGGCTGGGCCAGCGGGTTGACACGTCCCATACGGCCGATAAGTGGAAGCCGGAAAACGGCCTATAAACGAAGTTGGCCGATAACAGGAACGCCAATAAGCATGATCCACTGTAGATACTCATTATTTACCTTAAATATTTGTACAGTGAACCCCGGATTACGATATTAATCCATTCCAGAGGGCTTAGCGTAAACCGAAAATATCGTAATCCAATCTATTTTCCCCATAAGAAATAATGGAAATAAAATTAATCCGTTCCAGACACCCAAAAGTATTAAAATAAAATATATTTGTACATCAAATATACATTAACCCTTTCGGGGTCGGTGCCGTACTAGTACGTTTTACGAGCAGGGTTGGTGCCGTACTAGTACGCCCAAATTCTAGCGGCCTCAATTTAAGCAGAAAACGTCCTGGTAGGCATACATATGAAAGAATGGGTCTGGGGGTCAGTGTGCGCAGTATAAAAATCCTGCAGCACACTGCATAATGAGAAAAAAACTGACCGTTTTTTCGATAAAACAGCGACTTTGCAGTCGATTTTTGTATGGTATTTATTGATGTATTCTCGTTTGTGGTCTCATTTGATAGAATGGAAGATATATTACAGAAATAGAGATGATTTTGATTGGTATGACAATGACAAGTACCTGAAATTGAGCTCAAAGTAGCGAAATGTCGATTTTTGACGATGTTCAAGAGTAAACAAATCACACCATGCGTCCAATAAACATCAACTGGCGAGTCTTATATTCATGCACAAGTGCTCTGATATTATTTATACCATTTTACAATGATGCAGTTGTATACATAACAGTAAATCTTCTATTTTTGTGTGAGAATAAAATTCAAAATGGAAAGCAAAAGTAATGGAACAGGGGCCTGGAGACGTGGCTAATGAACAGAGAACATGTTATTTTAGTGCCAGGAATGTCTGCCTTGTTTACTCTGGACCCTCCTGTGGTTTAGCGCTTCTATTTGATTATAATAATAATATTTGACCCTATTTTGAATTGCTTGAAATTTGTGTGAAATTGAAAATTGCCATTTTGACCACTATTTTGGGTAGATGAAATTGGTAAATAGGCGGTTTCTTGTACTCATCGATAGAAGAAATGGAGTTGTAGCAAAATAGCTATAATTTTAGGAGACTGAAACATTGAATTTGTCGAAATAGGGCTCGAAGTGGGTGAAATCGCCGATGCATCAGTGTCATAGATACTGGGAACTCGCGAAAACATAATTCCGTTAGTTTTCGATCAATTTCATAATTTTGGTGGCATTATGATCGGAAAGATTCTCTATCATTTCCTAAGATTTTTTTCCCAAAAATTTCGACCCCAGGAACACATTTCCGAGAAGGCCTGTCGACCCCAAAGGGTTAAATTACACACAAAAATTATATATTAAGAATAAAAGTACAATAACATGTCACTTACTTTTATTGAAGAGTTGTTGATGTGTGGAAGATGGGGAGGAATGGAAGGGAATCCCTTCCATTAACCCCTTTGGGGGTCAACAGGCTTTCTCCAAACACGTTCTCAGGGTCAAAAAATTTTTGGAATTTTTTTTTTCTTATGAAATGATGAATCTTTTTCTGATCATAACGACACCAAAAGTATGAAATTTGAATGAAAACTTACAGAATTATGCTCTCGCGAAGTTATCGGTCTCGAAGATGTTTACGCATTGGCGATTTCGCCCACTTTGAGCCCTATTTTTGGCCAATTCCAATGTTCCAGTCCACTAAAATCATAGCTATTTTGCTAGAACTCCATTTCTTCTATCGATTGAGTACAAGGAACCGCCTATTTACCAATTTCTACTACCCAAAATAGTGATCAGAAAATGGCAATTTGGCCAATTTCACACAAATTTCAAACGATGCCAATTTCAAAATAGGGTCCAAAATAAACAAAGCAGACATTCCTGGCACTAAAATAACATCATCTCTGTTCATTAGTCACGTCTCCAGGCCCCTCTTACATTACTTTTGCTTTCCCTTTTGAATTTTTATTCTCACACAAAAATAGAAGATTTACTGTTATGTATACAACTGCATCATTGTAAAAATGGTATAAATAATATCAGCACACTTGTGCAAGAATATTAGACATGCCAGTTGATGTGTATTGGACGCATGGCGTGATTTGTTTACTCGAACATCGGCTAAAATCGAACATTTTTGCTACTTTGAGCTCAATTTCAAGGTACTTGTTATTGTCAAACCAATCAAAATCATCTCTATTTCTGTAGTATATCTTCCATTCTATCAAATGAGACCAAGAAAATGAGAATACATCAATAAATACCATACGAAAATAGACTGCAAAGTCGCTGTTTTAAATGAAAAAAGCGGTCGGAGTTTTTTTTTTTCATTATGCAGTGTGTGCTGCAGGATTTTTTTTTATACTGCACACACTGACCACACAGACCCATTCTTTCATATGTAGGCCTCACATATTTCTCAGCCTCTTTACCACAGGGCTGGCACTAGGAGCTTTCTTTGGACCCATGGTGGCTTATTTAGCAGTTGCAAGCACTAAAAACAATGGAATAATGACAAAATGTATGGTATGAATGTGTGGGTGGCGGTGGCACTCACTCGCTGGTAAACAATGGCACACTGACAGTGGATAGCGCTTAGTGCTGTTCCAGGACACGTGTACGCGTCCAAGACGAATAGCGTATTCCGAGCGGATCATTGTAAACTGAGCCAATATTTTTACGGAAAAGGTATCGCTAACCGAATTTAGCGTAATTCGATCGATCGTAATCCGGGGTCCACTGTAGTCTTAACCTTAAATGGTCCAAACGTATATATACGTTAGTACTGCTACTGCCCCAAACGTATATTTACGTTTTATTTTTCCTACCTCAAATTTGACATGATTGGCCTGAGATGCCTGGTCGGCATAGAATGGGTCTTAACACTCGGTGTGCACCATATTAAAAAAATCTGGGACCACTTACATAATGGCTTCAAGGAACTTATTATTATTATTATCATTATCATTATTATGCACTTATCATTATTATTATTATTATTATTATTATTATTATCATTATTATTCACTATCATCATTATTATTATTATTATTTTTATGCACTATCATTATTATTATTTGAGTATAAATTCAGTACCTAATATTACTGTCAGAACAAAGATTGGCTATGAAATCACAAGAACTACTATAAATTGCAATTATCAGAACATAAAAATTATATAAAAATAATAAAAAAAAGAGAAAAAGGTATATCGGCAACAATTCTGCAAGCGGAGGGCTCCTGTTGCTGTCAGGTGAGCATCCAGTGCCAACTTCTCCGCCTCATATCTCAGTAACTACTCGCCCTAATTTTGTTTTTATCCGATAACACTTAAAAAATGTGTTCTTTATTTCTATTTTTTTTTTTTTCAAAATATTCAGGGCACTTAGGCGTGCGAACGTATATATATAGTTTGGACCGTTTAAGGGTTAATGTAGGGTGAGAGGTGAGTAAACGAGGTAAACCAAATAAACAAGAGAAAGAACGAGTGAATGGGAGAGAGGAGAGAGACACAGAGGATGTAAACAAGCAGACGAACGCATCTGGTTTTGGTTCATACACGTTCATCTACACCTAACATCTCATATTTATGTTAATTTATTCTACTGTGGGGTGTATTTATCATGTTTATATGTTACGTAGCGTGATTATTATATAATTTTGAAAAATGTCATAGATGAATTAATGAAAATGTTTATACAGTGGACCCTCGGTTTTCGCCAAAATTCTTTCCAAAATGCTGCTCAAGTGCCATTACCGAACGAATTTACTTCCTTAAGAAATAATGTCACGTAGGTTAGTCTATTTCAGACCCCCAAAATACACTTGCAAAAGTACTTACGAAAATACACTTACAAAAGGGCGAGTTTGGAGATGACAGAAAACCGAGGGACCACTGTATTAACGTAATATACAACATTTAATGTGCCTCAGCGAAGTTGTAATAACACAATTGCAAACATATCATGGAACGGGTGGGGTTTGAATGCATAGCATGGGTTCAAACCCCACCCATTTTGTGATTGATAGCCAAAAACAATTATTTTAGTCATGTTGTTTAAAACTGGTTTAATAAAGGAAGTACTCTGCAGTATAATGTACCTAAGGTATTTATATCTCCTTTGTAATTTCAGAGGAAGAAGCTGGCTCAAGCCCTGTTGTAGCACAAGATTCTGATAATGAATCAATGAAATCTGTTGCATCAAGGACCTCACGAGCATCTCGAGCTTCAAGGGCATCTGCATCTTCTAGGGCATCACGTAGATCAAGTGTCAGCAGTGCTGGAAACATAAGTGAGGATGAAGGTGACAGAAGGTTGGTAACTGACGGTTGCAAAATAAATAAATATAGGGTCTCCCTCCACATTCGCGAGGGTTAGGGGATCAAGAGCCTCGCGAATGTTGAAAATTCGTGAATGTTAGGTGCACAAATATATTGTAGGGAAATATAATAGCATTTACTTAGCCTAACAATACTGTTTACTTAACCTATTGAACCATGAACAATCATAAACACATGAAAACATCGTAAAATACATATACATGTATTGTATATACATACATGCTCCTCCCACTCATATATTTGTCCAATCTCTTTTAAGGCTACCCAAGGTCCTATCGAAGCTAAAACCTTGGGTAGTTTCAAATTTAGGTTGAATAAATACATGAGTTAGAGGGGTTGGATTTGAGTGGGACTTGCACGTGAGTAAATAGAATTATCAATTTTTACAGAGGCCCAGAAGAAGATAAATTATGTAATATCACAGTCATTATGAAACAGCTGGACCGACTGAAACAAAATAAATCGCCGGGTCCTGATGAGCTTTTTGCAAGGGTTCTTAAGGAATGCAAATGGAACTCTGTGAACCAATATCTAACATTTTTAATTTATCTCTTCAAACAGGTGTAGTGTCTGATATGTGGAAGATGGCTAATGTAATTCCTATTTTTAAAGCTGGGGACAAGTCACTACCGTCAAACTACCGCCCAATAAGCCTGACCTCAATTGTAGGCAAATTACTAGAGTCAATTATAGCTGATATTATTGAAGCCATCTAGATAACCATAATTTGATTAATGATACCCAGCATGGATTCACGAGGGGCCGTTCCTGCCTATCTAATTTATTAACCTTCTTCAGTAAAGCTTTTGAGGCTGATGATCACGATAAAGAATTCGATATTGTTTATTTAGACTTTAGTAAGGCTTTTGATAGAGTACCGTACCAGAGACTGTTAAAGAAAGTGGCAGCTCATGGCATTGGGGGAAAAGTGCTGTCATGGATCGAGTCATGGCTCACCAATAGGAAGCAGAGAGTGTGCATAAATGGGGTAAACCAAGGGGACTTGTAACAAGTGGTGTTCCACGGGGGATCAGTCTTAGGCCCATTGTTATTTATAATATATATCAATGACCTTGATGAGGGAATTACTAGTGATATGAGCAAATTCGCCGACAAACGAAGATAGGTAGGATAATTGATTCAAACATAGATGTCATAGAACTTCAGGAAGATTTAGACAAACTTAATCGTGGTCAGAAAAGTGGCAGATGCAGTTCAATGTAGATAAATGCAAGGTTCTGAAGCCCCGGGAGTGTCCATAACCCAAGCTTTTATAAGTTAAATAACGTAGAACTTAGCCATACAGATTCGAGAAGGACTTGGGGGTGATGGTAAGCAGCAACCTTAAACCAAGACAGCAATGCCTAAGCGTACGAATAAGGCAAATAGATTACTGGGATTTATATCAAGAAGTGTTAGCAACAGAAGTCCAGAGGTTATATTACAGCTTTATACATCATTAGTAAGGCCTCACCTAGATTACGCAGCTCAGTTCTGGTCTCCATATTACAGAATGGACATAAATTCGTTAGAAAACATTCAGCGTAGAATGACTAAATTAATACATAGCATTAGAAATCTTCCTTACGAAGAAAGATTGAAGACCCTAAAATTACATTCACTTGTAAGACGTGAGAATGAGGGGAGACATGATCGAGGTATACAAGTGGAAAATGGGTATTAACAAAGGGGATATAAATAAGGTCTTGAGGATATATCTCCAAGAGAGAACCCACAATAATGGATTCAAGTTAGATAAGTTTAGATTTAGAAAGGATATAGGAAAGTATTGGTTTGGAAATAGGGTAGTTGATGAGTGGAACAGTCTGCCTAGTAGGGTTATTAGCTAGGACCTTGGGTAGTTTCAAATTTAGGTTGGATAAATTCATGAGTGAGAGGGGTTGATTTGAGGGAACTCGGCATGAGTGGGGTAGAATTGTCAAAGCTTATTTGGGTAGCATTGGAAATGGGTTGAGCAAATTTGTTAGGGACGGATTGAAGGACCTGCTGGTATGGTCCAACAGGCCTAGGGTGTTCCTCCTCCTTATGTTCTATGTTGATGAGTGGAATAATCTGCCTTGTATTTTTATAAAACATATGAACATAGAAAGGAGGAACACTGCAGCAGGCCTGTTGGCCCATACTAGAAGGTCCTTCACAATTCATCCCACTAACAGGACATTTGCCCAACCAAATTTTCAATGCTACCGCAATACACATGATAATTTATTTACCCATGTGCAAGTTTCCTTCTATAAGAACATAAGAAAGGAGAACACTGCAGCAGCTCTGCTTGCCCATACTAGAAGTCTTTCACAATCCATCCCACTAACAGAAATTTTTTTTTATTAACTCATGCCGTTTCCTCCAAGGCAGGGTGGCTGAAAAGAAAAACTTTCATCATCATTCACTCCATCACTGTCTTGCCAGAGGTCTCTTTTCACTACAGCTACAAAACTGCAACATTAACACCCCTCCTTCAGAGTGCCGGCACTGTACTTCCCATCTCCAGGCATCAAGTCCGGCCTGCCGGTTTCCCTGAAACCCTTCTATAAATGTTACCTTGCCTACACTCCAACAGCACGTCAAGTCCTAAAACCATTTGTCCCCATTCGCTCCTATCTAACATGCTCACGCACGCTTGCTGGAAGTCCAAGCCCCTCTCACACAAAACCTCCTTTACCCCCTCCTCCAACCTTTTCAGGCCGACCCCTACTCCGCCCTTCCCTCCACTACAGATTTATACACTCTCAAGTCATTCTATTTTGCTCCATCCTTTCTATATGTCCAAACCATCTCAACAACCCCTCCTCAGCCTCTGGATAATAGTTTTGGTAATCCCACACCTCCTCCTAATCTCCAAACTAGGATTCTCTGCATTATATTCACACCCACATTGCCCTCAGACACGACATCTCCACTGCCTCCAGCCTTCTCCTTGTTGCAACATTCACAACCCATGTCTCACACCCATACAAGAGTGTTGAATAACTATACTCTCTACATTCGCCTTTGCTTTCCTTTATAAAGTTCTCTGTCTCCACAAGCTCCCAGTCACATTTTTCCCCTCAAACTTAATGATTCACCTCATCCTTCATATACCCATCTGCTGACACATCCACTCCCAAATATCTGAACACATTCACCTCAATCCCCCTCCCAAATATCTGAACACATTCACCCCCCTCCATACTCTCTCCCGGAAAAAAAACACATAAGGTATAATGTGATCCTTTATTGACAACGTTTCGCCCACGCAGTGGGCTTTTCGAGCCCCAGACAGATCTACCTGGAAAATGAGCAACATGGAGATAATATAGGGTACAGTCAGGGGAGAATG
>WNWK01035328.1:0-19851 GCA_009830355.1 Cherax destructor | reverse complement strand
TTCACTGTTTGGATCAAGACTAATGGTTCCTTCCTCGTAAAGCAGTTCCTTCTCCCCATGCCTGTCCTACCCCCCTACCCGCCCCCTGTTTCCCCACCTCCCCCCTCCCGGTGTCGCCCAGGGCCGCCCACCTCTGAGGATGAGCAATGCCATATTTATTTTGCCAGGGACTTTAGCCAGCCAGCGGACAGCCCCTCACCAGGTTTGAGCAAGTCTTGTAAAAATATGGATGTTCCCTTACAAAAAAAACCCTCTTTGGAAGAACTTAGGGTTTTTTGGTCACTTGAAGCATTGACTATGGTTTCCGCGAAAAACATCATAATTTCTTTTGGTATGTTCGATTATATATTTTTCCCAGTCATGGTAGTGTTCCTTATTTTCTTTATAGTTTTAATCTGCCCCATTTCAGATAAAAAGCGGTCCTAGGTATTTTTTCCCTTACATCTGTCATCCTTGTTCACTTATCAGTAATTAGGTACACTGGCATTTATCTCCCAAAATACCACCCTATTCACCTAATAGGAAAATAGGCCTATTGCAATTCTCCTTTATTCTTTTGTTCATATGTGTGAACAAGGCCATCTATAGCATAGGCTAGTAAGTCTTGCAGTGCTCCTCTATTTTTATGTTCCTGTGTGGGGAGTAGGACTTGCTAGCATGGGCCACTAGGTCTACTACTGGGCTCCTCTCCTTGTATTTTTCTGAGTGGAGTAGGACTTACCTAGCAAGGAAAAGTATTGGGTGGTAATTTGATTGTGGGAATAATCTCCAGTTTTGTATACAGGAGGGCCCGCTTTACAGTGTTTGCTAAGACAGCAGTTTAAATTTTCAGTGGACCCCGGATTTCGTCAATAATTCTTTCCAGAAGGCTGTTCGAGTGCTGTTACCAAACAATTTGTTGCCATAAGGATGAATGTAAATTAGATTAGTCCGTTTCAGCCCCCCAAAAATACACTTACAAAAGCACTTACAAAAATACACTTACATAATTGTTCAAGTTGGGAGCAGTTCGAAATCTGGGGTCCACTGTATAACCATTCTCCATTTATTCAGACTTCCTGCAATAAATATATTCACGCTCACTATAAGCTAAGGACGTAAATATTTTCAGGTAAGTAATATGTGTACTGTACATGCATTTTTTAGGCCTAGCTCTATTGTTCCCTTAATATATGATAATGTAAACATGTTACATGGCTTTTAGTATACGCATTTGAACAGTGGCGGCTCACCCAAAGGGGACTGTATTGCAGCACCTAATGCTCACTGCCAGACGTATGACTTTATCAACCTTACGCTAAAATTATTTGCAACTGACAAATATAGTAGGTAGTAGGTTGGTAGACAGCAACCACCCAGGGGGGTACTACCGTCCTGCCAGGTGACTGTGGGAAAAAGAAACCTGAAACTGTTTTTGATGGTAGGATTGCTGGTGTCTTTTTTTCTGTCTCATAAACACGCTGGATAACAGGTATATCTAGCTACTTCTACTTACACTTTAGGTCCCCTACACTTGCATAAAATGCAAAATATACTCAAAATTTGGTTTTTCTTCTTTTCTTAATAAACTCTTGTTCTTTTTTTTTTCTCTATTGTCCATGGGAAGTGGAAAGAAACTTTCCTCCGTAAGCCATGCGTGTCGTATGAGCGACTAAGATGCCGGGAGCAATGGGCTAAAAAAACCCTTCTCCTGTACAAATCTACAAAAACAAGAAGAAGAAAAACTTTATAAAATGGTTTCTGAATTTCGTGGATGTAGTGCGGATGATAAAAAAAGAGATGATTGCCGATGTTATGAATGAAAAAAAGTTGGATGTCCCCCTTTTTAAGGAAACAAAGCTGGGGGTAGGGGGTTTCAGTGGGGAGAAATAAATGGGATTAAGTCAGAATTCTGAGAGAGTTAGAGCTAAGGAAGGGGGAGCAATAATGTTGAAGGATCAGTTATGGAAGGAAAGAGGGAATAATATAGAATTCAAGGATTATGTGGATTAAAATAAATTTGGATGCGAGTGGGTCATAATAAGCGTGTATGCACCTGGAGAAAGAGGGGGTGTAGAGAGGAGAGAGATTTTGGGAGATGTTAAGCGAATGTTGAACTTTTGAACCAAATGAGAGAGTAATTGTGGTAGGGGACCTAAATGCTAAAGTGGGAGAAACATGCAGAGAGGGTGTAGTAGGTAAGTTTGGGGTGCCAGGTGTAAATGATAATGGGGGGCCCCTTTGATTGAAACTTTGTATAGAAAGGGGTTTAGTTATGGTAATATATATTTTAAAAAAAGGTTAAAAAAGTATACAAGATATGATGTAGGCGTAATGACAGTAGTTTGTTGGACTATGTATGGTAGATAAAAGACTGTTGGTAGACTTCAGGATGTACATGTTTATAGAGGGGCTACAGATATATCAAAATCACTTTTAATTATAGCTACAGTGGGGTAAAAGGTAGATGGGATACAAGGAAAATAGAATCAGTAAGTAAAAGAGAGGTGAGGTTTATAAACTAAAAAGAGGAGGCAGTTAGGGTAAGATATAAAAAAACTATTGGAGGATAGATGGGTTTAGTGGGGTGTAGGCAATGGGTTCGAAAATGTATGGGGTAGATTTAAAAATGTAGTGTTAGAGTGTTCAGCAGAAGTTTGTGGTTACAGGCGAGTGGGTGCGGGAGAGAAGAGGAGGGGTTGGTGGAATGATGAAAGAGAGTAGTAAGGAGAAAAAGTTCCCCATATGAGAGGTTTTACAAAGAGAAGTGATGCAAGGGAGGGAAGAGTATAGGGGAGAGAAAAGAGAGTTAAAGGGGTGGTGAAACAATGTAAAAAGAGAGCAGATGAGGGGTGGTGAGATGTTATCAGAAAATTTTGTTGAAAATAAGAAAAGTTTGGAATGAGATTAATAAGGTTGGGGAAAGCCTGAGAACAAATGGTTTGACGGGTTAAAAATAGGAGAGGAGAGTTATTAAAATGGAAGTTAAGTATCGGGAAGATGGAAAATATTTTGATTTGTTAAATGTTGATGAAGACAGGAAGCTGTGATTTCGTGTGTAGGGCAGGAGGAATAACATCTTGTAGGAGTGTGGAAGAGCCAGTTGTGGTGTGGGAGTTCGGGAGGCAGTGGGTGTGAAGGGGTGGCGCTGGGATTGTTGGATAAAGATAAATGTTAAAAGCAGGATAAAATTTTTAGGTGGTGCATATTACTTTAATAAATGTAGGGAAAGGGGGAAAGGGGCCCTAGGGATTGGCAGAGGGTGTTTTTGTTTTTGTGAAAGGCAAAGGACAAGGAGTGCAAAAATTATAGGGAATAAGTCTGAGATTGTACCTGTAAAGTTTTGGTAGAGTTTGTAAAAGGAATTGTAAGAAAGAAAGCGGATAGCAGATGAACAGGGGCTTTAGGAAAGGTAGGGTGTGTAGACCAAGTGTTTCAATTATAGGGGGTAGTGTTTGGATAAGGGAAAAGATGTTTTTGTGGCATTTGAGTTGGAAAAAAGAACGTGATAAAGGGTTAGAAGGAGGGCAATGTGGCGATTTGGAGGTATGGAATAGGGGGAAGGTTTCTGAAAGCAGAGTTTTTATGAGGATAGTAGCAGGTTGAGTGTGGAAGGGGGGGAAGGGGGCATTTCCCAGTAAAGGGGCCCTTTGACAAGGATGTGTGATGTCACCGTGGTTGTTCAATACCATTTATGGGGGTTAGAAAGGAATGCGAGGGCCCTTCCCAAAAGGTGTTGGGCTAAAAAAATAAAGCAAATACAAAGTGGGAGTTGTCACAGTTGCTTTTTGCTGATGACCTTTCTTTTGATTCTGAAGCTGCAGAGGTTTTTGGGGGATGAATTTGGTAGGGTGTGTAAAGAAGAAAATTGAAAGTGAATATAGGAAAGAGTAAGGTGATGAGGATAACAAAAAAAATAAGTGGCGAAAAATTGGATATCAGATTGGAGGGGGAGAGTATGGAGAGGTGAATGTATTCAGATATTTGGGGGTGGACATGTCGGGGATGGGTCTAGAGGATGAGGTGAATCATAGGGTGATGAGGGAAAAGGGTGAGTGGAGCCGGGGTCTGTGGAGACAAAGAACCTTGTCCATGAGTAAAGGGAATGTATGAGAGTATAGTTATACCAACGCTTTATATGGGTGTGAAGCATGGGTGATGAATGTTGCAGGGAGAAGGTTGGAGGCAGTGGAGATGTCATGTCTGAGGTCAATGTGTGGTGTGAATATAATCAGAGAATTGGGGTTTGGAAATTAGGAGGAGGGGGGATTACCAAAAAATTGTCCCCGAAAAGCTTTTAGGAGGGTTGTTGGGGGTGGTTTGGGCATGTAGAGAGAATGGAACGAGAAAAGGACCTCGAGAGTGTATTTAAAACTGTAGGGGGGGAAGGCGGGGGAGGGGTCGGCCTAGGGGGGAAAAGGGTTTGGGGGGAGGAAAAAGGGAAATTTTGTGTGCGAGGGCTTGGGCTTTCCCGTAAGAACATAAGAACATAAGAAAGGAGGAACACTGCAGCAGGCCTGTTGGCCCATACTAGGCAGGTCCTTCACAATCCGTCCCACTAACAGAATATTTGCTCAACCCAATTTTCAATGCTACCCAAGAAATAATCTTTGACAATTCTACCCACTCATGCGCGAGTCCCTCAAATCCAACCCCTCTCACTCATGAATTTATCCAACCTAAATTTGAAACTACCCAAGGTCCTAGCTTCAATAACCCTACTAGGCAGACTGTTCCACTCATCAACTACCCTATTTCCAAACCAATACTTTCCTATATCCTTTCTAAATCTAAACTTATCTAACTTGAATCCATTATTGCGGGTTCTCTCTTGGAGAGATATCCTCAAGACCTTATTTATATCCCCTTTGTTAATACCCATTTTCCACTTGTATACCTCGATCATGTTCTCATTCTACGTCTTAAAAGGGAATGTAATTAGGGTCTTCAATCTTTCTTCGTAAGGAGCATAATCAAATGAGATTTCTAATGTATGTTTTAAATTAGTCATTCTACGCTGAATGTTTTCTAACAATTTATGTTCATTCTGAATATGGAGACCAGAACTGAGCTGAGTAATCTAGGTGAGGCCTTACTAATGATGTATAAAGCTGTAATATAACCTCTGGACTTCTGTTGCTAACACTTCTTGATATAAATCCCAGTAATCTATTTGCCTTATTACGTACGCTTAGGCATTGAGTGTCTTGGTTTAAGGTTGCTGCTTACCATCACCCCCAAGTCCTTCTCGACTAATCTGTATGGCTAAGTTCTACGTTATTTAACTTATAAGTGCTATGGGTTATGGACACTCCCGAGCTTCAGAACCTTGCATTTATCTACATTGAACTGCATCTGCCACTTTTCTGACCACGAATTAAGTTTGTCTAAATCTTCCTGAAGTTCTATGACATCTATGTTTGAATCAATTATCCTACCTATCTTCGTGTCGTCGGCGAATTTGCTCATATCACTAGTAATTCCCTCATCAAGGTCATTGATATATATTATAAATAACAATGGGCCTAAGACTGATCCCTGTGGAACACCACTTGTTACAAGTCCCCATTCGGATTTAACCCCATTTATGCACACTCTCTGCTTCCTATTGGTGAGCCATGACTCGATCCATGACAGCACTTTTCCCCCAATGCCATGAGCTGCCACTTTCTTTAACAGTCTCTGGTGCGGTACTCTATCAAAAGCCTTACTAAAGTCTAAATAAACAATATCGAATTCTTTATCGTGATCAACAGCCTCAAAAGCTTTACTGAAGAAGGTTAATAAATTAGATAGGCAGGAACGGCCCCTCGTGAATCCATGCTGGGTATCATTAATCAAATTATGGTTATCTAGATGGCTTCTAATAATATCAGCTATAATTGACTCTAGTAATTTGCCTACAATTGAGGTCAGGCTTATTGGGCGGTAGTTTGACGGTAGTGACTTGTCCCCTACTTTAAAAATAGGAATTACATTAGCCATCTTCCACATATCAGACACTACACCTGTTTGAAGAGATAAATTAAAAATGTTAGATATTGGTTCACAGAGTTCCATTTTGCATTCCTTAAGAACCCTTGCAAAAAGCTCATCAGGACCCGGCGATTTATTTTGTTTCAGTCGGTCCAGCTGTTTCATAATCATTTCGCTAGTGACTGTGATATTACATAATTTATCTTCTTCTGGGCCTCTGTAAAAATTAATTACTGGGATATTATTAATGTCTTCCTGTGTGAAAACTGAGAGAAAATAATTATTAAAAATAGAGCACATATCGTTCTCCTTGTCAGTAAGATGCCCAAAGTTATTTTTAAGGGGACCTATCTTATCCCTAACTTTTGTTCTATAAACCTGGAAAAAACTTTTGGGTTAGTTTTTGAATCCCTAGCAACTTTAATTTCATAGTCCCGTTTAGCTTTTCTTATTCCCTTTTTAACGTCCCTCTTAATGTCAGTATACTGATTTATAAGATGATCCTCACCTCTTTTTATGCGCCTATAAATTCCTTTCTTCTGCCCTAAAAGATATTTGAGCCTATTATTCATCCATTTTGGGTCATTTCTACTTGATCTAATTTCTTTATACGGGATAAATGTTCTTTGGGCAGCCTGTATAGTGTTAAGGAAACTGTCATATTGATACCTCTCTTCTTCACCCCAGTCCACAGTTGATAAGTGTTCTCTAAGTCCATTATAATCTGCTAAGCGAAAATCTGGGACCATTACTGAATTATCCCTACTATCATACATCCATTCAATGCTAAAGGTAATTGACTTGTGGTCGCTTGAGCCGAGTTCCTCTGTAATTTCTAAATTATTAACAAGGGTTTCCTTGCTTGCCAGAACCAAGTCAAGTAGGTTATTTCCCTTGTAGGTTCTGTTACAAACTGCTTCAAAAAGCAATCCTGAACTACTTCTAAAAAGTCGTTAGATTCTAAATTCCCTGTCATGAAATTCCAATCAATCTGACTAAAGTTAAAGTCCCTAAATTACTACGTTATCGTGCCTTGTGGCCTTAACAATTTCCTCCCAAAGTAGTCTCCCTTGTTCCCTATCTAAGTTTGGAGGACGGTAAATCACGCCTAAAATCAATTTTTCACACCCCTCTGAAAATTCTATCCAGACAGACTCTGTATGTGTTAATTCAGACTTTATACCCGTTTTTATGCAACAATTTAAATGATCACGGACATAGAGTGCCACCCCACCCCCTTTCCCGATACTTCTGTCTACTTGGAACAATTTAAAACCCTGAATATGACATTCGGCAGGCAAGTCCCGATTTTTCATATTAAACCATGTCTCAGTTATTGCAAAAACATCAATATTACCCGTACTTGCAACTAATCTCAACTCGTCCATCTTATTCCTAGCACTACGACTATTGGTGTAATATATATTTAGAGACCCTCCTTTCTCTTTACCCTTCCTGCTCATCTCTGTTTTTCCACTATACCTATTACTGTCCTTGTCATCTAGTGTCACTAGCTTTCCACTATCCACCTTATTCTGCCTATTACTAGTTCTCCTACAACTTATAATATTACTACACTGGGACTTCTCTGTTTTCCCCCCAAAACCCATACCACTAACTATTTCTAGTTTAAAGCCCTAACAGCTCCCTCCACTGCAGTTGCCAGTGCCCCCACCCCAGACCTGGATAAGTGAACCCCATCCCTGGCATACATGTCATTTCTGCCATAGAAGAGGTCCCAGTTGTCAATGAATGTTACTGAATTTTCCTTACAGTATTTGTCCAGCCAGCAATTGACACCAATTGCCCTGGACAGCCATTCATTTCCAACTCCTCTCCTTGGCAAAATACCACATATGACAGGGTTCCCACCCTTCTTCCTAATTATGTCTATTGCTGACCTAAACCTGCTAGTCAGGTCCTCACTCCTACGTCTGCCAACATCGTTGCCTCCAGCACTGAGACAGATAATAGGATTGCTCCCATTACCTCTCATGATGTCGTCCAGACGGCTAACAATATCCTCCATCCCAGCCCCAGGAAAGCAAACCCTCTGTCTCCTACTCCTATCAATCAAACAGAAAGCCCTATCCATGTAAAAGAAAGCCCTATCCATGTAACAGAAAGCCCTATCCAACCCCTCTCACTCATGTATTTATCCAAACTAAATTTGAAACTACCCAAGGTCCTAGCTTCAATAACCCTACTAGGCAGACTGTTCCACTCATAAGAACATAAGAACATAAGAATGGAGGAACACTGCAGAAGGCCTACTGGCCCATACAAGGCAGGTCCTTATCAAAACCACCACTACCTAAGAATTTACTCCTGTACTCACGACACTAATCAAACCCAGCCCCTCCCACTCATATATTTGTCCAATCTCTTTTTAAAGCCACCCAAGGTCCTAGCCTCTATCACCCTACTCGGAAGATTGTTCCACGCATCTACAACTCTGTTCGAAAACCAGTACTTGCCTATGTCCTTTCTAAATCTAAATTTATCCAATTTAAATCCGTTATTTCTCGTTCTTACTTGGTTCGATATCCTCAGTATTTTATTAATATCTCCTTTGTTTATGCCCATCATCCACTTGTACACCTCGATGATATCTCCCCTCATTCTACGTCTCTCCAGAGAGTGGAGATTCAATGCTCTAAGTCTATCTTCATACGGGAGATTTCTTATACTGTAAATCATTTTAGTCATTCTTCTTTGTATGTTCTCCAATGAATCTATATCCATCCTTTAGTAAGGAGACCAAAACTGAGCTGCATAATCCAAATGAGGTCTCACTAGTGATGTATAGAGCTGGAAATAAATGGTATAAAATACCGACACAATGGAAAAATAAACACATAAGCAGTATAATGTGATCCTTTATTGACAACGTTTCGCCCACGCAGTGGGCTTTATCGAGTCACAGACAGATCTACCTGGAAAATGAGCAACATAGAGATATATATAGGGTACAGTCAGGTGGAGAATGCTGGGTCAGATGGAGAAAGCTGCATGTGAGTCTTAAAAGTAGTGTGAAAACAGTGTGACTTAAAGGACCTGCAGTGTACCATTCTTGAGTTCTAGGTGGGATAGCGTTGAAGAAGTTTCTTGGCAATAGGTTCAGCTATGTTGTAGAAGCCGTTGTTCTGGTTAAAGTTGTTGGACATACAGATGAGTGATGATTCTAGGATTCTTCGGTATTGCGTGTTGTCTTCACTGGCGATGAGTCTTGCGTTTCTGTAGTTGATTAAATGGTTGTGTAAATTTCGGTGTTGAACACAGGCATTTCTTGAGTCGTCAGATCTGCCTGCGTACTGGTGTTCTGAAATGCGTGTTTGTAGGTCTCTGGATGTTTCGCCAACGTATAATTTGCTGCAGCCATTACAAGGGATTGTGTATACCCCTGCCGTGGATTGAAGCTTTTCCTGTCTGTTACTGGTAATGTCCTTAATGGTGGTGGATGTGGAGGTGGATACTCGGAATGAGGTCTTAGAAAAATGTTGGAAACTTGTTTGGAAATGGAGTTGGTGGGAAGGACTATGTATCTCTTCTCAGCAGTGTCTTCTCTGGGTGTGTTGAAGATGTTTAATGCCCGTCGTCTGCAGTCTCTAATGAAGTGACGAGGATAGTGAAGTTTGGAAAAAACTTGTTCAATGAGGGAGCATTCTTCTTCAAGGAACTCACTGCTGCAGATTCTGAGTGCGCAGGAAAAAGCCTATAATTACACCACGTTTAATTTTGGTGTCGTGGTGAGGTAGAAGTGGAGAAGATCGTGTTGATTGGTAGGTTTTCGATAGACTTTAAAACGAAGTTCATGGTCAGCTTTGCAGAGAAGAACATCAAGGAAAGGAAGAGTGTTGTCGACTTCTTCTTCTAGTGTAAACTGGATTGATGGCTCAACCTGGTTGAGTTCGTGTTGGAGAGCTTGAACGTTGAAGCGTCTGGGAGTTATGATGAGAATGTCGTCAACATAACGAAGCCAGGTGACAGAAGAGGAATAATAGTGGAAAATCGCTCGGCTTCCAAATGTTCCATATATAGGTTCGCAAGGACGGCACTAAGTGGCGATCCCATGGGTAGTCCAAAAGTTTGCTGAAAGAGTTGGTTTTCGAAAGAGAAACATGTAAAGCCCACACATAGTTCAACAAGGTCGATGAAATCGCTGGCTGGAAGAGGAAGATCAAGCGAGTCGTCAATTTTCCTGCGCAAGAGATCGATAGCTTGTGTAGTAGGTACTTTGGTGAATAGGGATGTTACATCAAGGCTGGAGAGTTTCTTGTTTCTGATGTTGATGTTGCGAATGCGATTGAGAAGGTCACCAGAGTGTTTGAGATGTGCTGGACTGATGGTGCCCAAAAGCGAAACATCCAGAGACCTACAAACACGCATTTCAGAACACCAGTACGCAGGCAGATCTGACGACTCAAGAAATGCCTGTGTTCAACACCGAAATTTACACAACCATTTAATCAACTACAGAAACGCAAGACTCATCGCCAGTGAAGACAACACGCAATACCGAAGAATCCTAGAATCATCACTCATCTGTATGTCCAACAACTTTAACCAGAACAACGGCTTCTACAACATAGCTGAACCTATTGCCAAGAAACTTCTTCAACGCTATCCCACCTAGAACTCAAGAATGGTACACTGCAGGTCCTTTAAGTCACACTATGTTTTCACACTACTTTTAAGACTCACATGCAGCTTTCTCCATCTGACCCAGCATTCTCCACCTGACTGTACCCATATATATCTCTATGTTGCTCATTTTCCAGGTAGATCTGTCTGTGACTCGATAAAGCCCACTGCGTGGGCGAAACGTTGTCAATAAAGGATCACATTATACTGCTTATGTGTTTATTTTTCCGATGTATAGAGCTGTAAAATAACTTTTGGACTTCTGTTGCTTATACTTCTTGAAATAAATCCTAGTAATCTGTTAGCCTTATTGCGCACACTTAGGCACTGTTGTCTTGGCTTTAGATTTCTGCTTACCATGACTCCCAAGTCTTTTTCACATTCTGTATGATCAAGCTCAACTTCACCTAGTTTATAAATTCGAGGGATATTTTCATTACCAACGACTAGCACCTTACACTTGTCCACATTGAACTTCATCTGCCACTTTTCAGACCAAGACATTAATTTATCCAAATCCTCCTGGAGTTCATTGGTATCCTCCTCAGAATGAATTATACGGCCTATTTTTGTATCATCAGCAAATTTACTCATGTCACTTGCAATTCCTTCATCAAGGTCATTTATGTAAATTATGAACAACAATGGGCCCAAAACTGATCCTTGTGGAACGCCACTGGTGACAAATCCCCATTCAGATTTGACCCTATTACTAAACCAATATTTTCCTATATCCTTTCTAAATCTAAACTTACACTTGTCCACATTGAACTTCATCTGCCACTTTTCAGACCAAGACATTAATTTGTCCAAATCCTCCTGGAGTTCACTGGTATCCTCCTCAGAATGAATTATACGGCCTATTTTTGTATCATCAGCAAATTTACTCATGTCACTTGCAATTCCTTCATCAAGGTCATTTATGTAAATAATGGACATAAATTCTAACGAATTTATGTCCATTCTGTAAGATGGAGACCAGAACTGAGCTGCGTAATCTAGGTGAGGCCTTACTAATGATGTATAAAGCTGTAATATAACCTCTGGACTTCTGTTTCTTACACTTCTTGATATAAATCCCAGTAATCTATTTGCTTTATTACGTAAGCTTAGGCATTGCTGTCTTGGTTTAAGGTTGCTGCTTACCATTACCCCCAAGTCCTTCTCACAATCTGTATGGCTAAGTTCTACGTTTTTTAACTTATAAGTGCTTGGGTTATGGACACTCCCGAGCTTCAGTACCTTGCATTTATCAACATTGAACTGCATCTGCCACTTTTCTCACCATGAATTAAGTTTGTCTAAATCTTCCTGAAGTTCTATGACATCTATGTTTGAATCAATTATCCTACCTATCTTCGTGTCGTCGGCGAATTTGCTCATGTCACTAGTAATTCCCTCGTCAAGGTCATTGATATATATTATAAATAACAACGGGCCTAAGACTGATCCCTGAGGAACACCACTTGTTACAAGTCCCCATTCGGATTTAACATTATTGATGCACACTCTCTGCTTCCTATTGGTGAGCCATGACTCGATCCATGACAGCACTTTTCCCCCAATGCCATGAGCTGCCACTTTCTTTAACAGTCTCTGGTGCGGTACTCTATCAAAAGCCTTACTAAAGTCCAAATAAACAAGGTCCTAGCTTCAATAACCCTACTAGGCAGACTGTTCCACTCATCAACTACCCTATTTACAAACCAATACTTTCCTATATCCTTTCTAAATCTAAACTTATCTAACTTGAATCCATTATTGCGGGTTCTCTCTTGGAGAGATATCCTCAAGACCTTATTTATATCCCCTTTGTTAATACCCATTTTCCACTTGTATACCTCGATCATGTCTCCCCTCATTCTACGTCTTACAAGTGAATTTAATTAAGAACATAAGAATGGAGGAACACTGCAGAAGGCCTACTGGCCCATACAAGGCAGGTCCTTATCAAAACCACCACTACCTAAGAATTTATTCCCGTACTCACGACACCAATCAAACCCAGCCCACAACCATTTAATCAACTACAGAAACGCAAGACTCATCGCCAGAGAAAACAACACGCAATACCGAAGAATCCTGGAATCATCACTTATCTGTATATCCAACAACTTCAACCAGAACAACGGCTTCTACAACATAGCTGAACCTATTGCCAAGAAACTTCTTCAACGCTATCCCACCTAGAACTCAAGAATGGAACACTGCAGGTCCTTTAAGTCACACAATGTTTTTAACTATCACACTACTTTTAAGACTGTCACATGCAGCTTTTTCCACCTGACCCAGCTTTCTCCACCTGACTATACCCTATATATATTCATGTCACTCATTTTCCAGGTAGATCTGTCTGTGACTCGATAAAGCCCACTGCGTGGGCGAAACGTTGTCAATAAAGGATCACATTATACTGCTTATGTGTTTATTTTTCCATTGTGTCGGTATTTTATACCATTTATTTCCACCAAGGACTAGTACCTTACACTTGTCCACATTGAACTTCATCTGCCACTTTTTAGACCAAGACATTAATTTGTCCAAATCCTCTTGGAGTTCACTGGTATCCTCCTCAGAATGAATCATACGGCCTATTTTTGTATCATCAGCAAATTTACTCATGTCATTTGCAATTCCTTCATCAAGGTCATTTATGTAAATTATGAACAACAATGGGCCTAAAACTGATCCTTGTGGAACGCCACTAGTGACTAATCCCCATTCAGATTTGACCCCATTAATGGAAACTCTCTGCTTTCTATTGGTAAGCCATGCCTCTATCCATGCTAGAACTTGACTTCCTATACCATGAGCTGCCACCTTTCTTAACCCTTTACCAGGCCTGGTGTGCCTCATATTTGATTCTGCCATAGAGGGTATTTAAGAGGCGTCTAAAATAAATAAACTTGACAAATGAACAAAAATAAATATGTCTTAGAATTGCTTATATTATCAGAATATAGGTTGCAAATGTTGCAGTGTCTCAAATTTGATGCGTGGCCTGGTAAGAACATAACATAAGAACATAAGAATGGAGGAACACTGCAGAAGGCCTACTGGCCCATACAAGGCAGGTCCTTATCAAAACCACCACTACCTAAGGGGTTAAGAGTCTCTTGTGAGGTACTCTATCGAAGGCCTTACTGAAATCCAAGTAAATTATATCATATTCTTTAAGAACATAAGAAAGGAGGAACACTGCAGCAGGCCTGTTGGCCCATACTAGGCAGATCCTTCACAATCCGTCCCACTAACAGAATATTTGCTCAACCCAATTTTCAATGCTACCCAAGAAATAAACTTTGACAATTCTACCCACTCATGCGCGAGTCCCACTCAAATCCAACCCCTCTCACTCATGAATTTATCCAACCTAAATTTGAAACTACCCAAGGTCCTAGCTTCAATAACCCTACTAGGCAGACTGTTCCACTCATCAACTACCCTATTTCCAAACCAATACTTTCCTATATCCTTTCTAAATCTAAACTTATCTAACTTGAATCCATTATTGCGGGTTCTCTCTTGGAGAGATACCTCAAGACCTTATTTATATCCCCTTTGTTAATACCCATTTTCCACTTGTATACCTCGATCATGTCTCCCCTCATTCTACGTCTTACAAGTGAATGTAATTTAAGGGTCTTCAATCTTTCTTCGTAAGGAAGATTTCTAATGCTATGTATTAATTTAGTCATTCTACGCTGAATGTTTTCTAATGAATTTATGTCCATTCTGTAATATGGAGATCAGAACTGAGCTGCGTAATCTAGGTGAGGCCTTACTAATGATGTATAAAGCTGTAATATAACCTCTGGACTTCTGTTGCTTACACTTCTTGATATAAATCCCAGTAATCTATTTGCCTTATTACGTACGCTTAGGCATTGCTGTCTTGGTTTAAGGTTGCTGCTTACCATCACCCCCAAGTCCTTCTCGCAATCTGTATGGCTAAGTTCTACGTTATTTAACTTATAAGTGCTTGGGTTGTGGACACTCCCGAGCTTCAGTACCTTGCATTTATCTGCATTGAACTGCATCTGCCACTTTTCTGACCACGAATTAAGTTTGTCTAAATCTTCCTGAAGTTCTATGACATCTATGTTTGAATCAATTATCCTACCTATCTACGTGTCGTCGGCGAATTTGCTCATGTCACTAGTAATTCCTTCGTGCTAGTAGCAGGGGTGCTAGTGGCACCCCTGCTCTTCATTGGGGGGATGTTACATAGCCTGCCGAGTCTTTTGCTTTCGTACGGAGTGATTTTTGTGTGCAAGTTTGGTACTAAGCCCTCGAGAATTTTCCATGTGTATATAATAATGTATCTCTCCCGCCTGCGTTCTAGAGAGTACAGGTTTAGGAACTTCAAGCGTTCCCAGTAGTTGAGGTTGTTTATCGCACTTATGCGTGCGGTGAAGGTTCTCTGCACATTTTCAAGGTCAGCAATTTCACCCGCCTTGAAAGGTGCAGTTAGTGTGCAGCAATATTCCAGCCTAGATAGAACAAGCGACCTGTAAAGTGTCAACATGGGCTTGGCATCCCTGGTTTTGAAGGTTCTCATTATCCATCCTGTCATTTTTCGAGCAGATGCAATTGCTACTTTGTTATGGTTCTTGAAGGTGAGGTCCTCTGACATGATCACTCCCAGGTCTTTGACATTAGTTTTCGCTCTATTGTGTGGTTGGAATTAGTTTTGTACTCCGATGAGATTTTAATTTCTTCACGTTTTCCGTATCTGAGTAATTGAAATTTCTCATCATTGAACTTCATATTGTTTTCTGCAGCCCATTTAAAGATTTTGTTTATGTCTGCTTGGAGTCTTGCAGTGTCTTCAACGGTGGACACTGTCATACAGATTCGGGTGTCATCTGCAAGGAAGACACAGCACTGTGGCTTATATCCCTGTCAATATCTGATATGAGGATGAGGAATAGGATGGGAGCAAGTACTGTGCCTTGTGGAACAGAGCTTTTCACAGTAGCTGCCTCAGACTTTACTCTGTTGACTACGACTCTTTGTGTTCTACATGTTAGGAAATTATAGATCCATCTACCAACTTTTCCTGTTATTCCTTTATCACGCATTTTGTGTGCTATTACACCATGGTCACACTTGTCAAAGGCTTTTGCAAAATCTGTGTATATAACATCTGCATTCTGTTTATCTTCTAAAGCATCCAGGACCTTGTCGTAGTGGTCCAGTAGTTGGGACAGACAGGAGCGGCCTGCTCTAAACCCATGCTGTCCTGGGTTGTGCAACTGATGGGTATCAAGATGGGTGGCGATCTTGCTTCTTAGAACCCTTTCAAAGATTTTTATGATATGGGACGTTAGCGCAATTGGTCTGTAGTTCTTTGTTATTGCTTTACTGCCCCCTTTGTGGAGCGGTGCTATGTCTGTTGTTTTTAGTAGCTGCGGGACGATCCCAGTGACCATGCTCCTCTCCATAGGATGTTAAAAGCATGTGATAGGGGCTTCTTGCAGTTCTTGATGAACACGGAGTTCCATGAGTCTGGGCCTGGAGCGGAGTACATGGGCATGTCATTTATTGCCTTTTCGAAGTCATTTGGCGTCGTGGTGATGTCAGAAAGGCATGCGTCTGTCAGGTTCTGTGGCACTCTCATAAAAAATCATTTAGGTTTTCGATTTTCAGTCTGGTTAGTGGCTCGCTAAAAACTGAGTCATACTGGGACTTAAGTAACTCACTCATTTCCTTGCTGTCATCTGTGTAGGACCCATCCGGTTTAAGTAGGGCCCAATACTGGTTGTTGTTCTCGACTTTGATTTTGCTTAGGAAAAGAAATACTTAGGGTTTCTTGTTCTTCCCGTGTCTCATTCTTAAGAATGTGTCTCCTGTGTGCATACGTGCCTGCACAAGCGTGCTAGAAGTTCTGAAAGTTTGGAGTGAGTAACTATTTGTACAAGTATTGCAGTGGTTGGTAACTCTTGAGAAGTCTGGCTCAGTCAGTGACCTTGAGAGGCACTGTATCACCTGCTTGAGACTTTCACATATATTGACTATGTGAAGAGAGGTGAATGTGCGTGCTCCATTACCCCTGCTATTCTCCTGTATATTCTGCCCACCGCCTTTAAAACAGCATCCAGTAAAGGCAGATTTCGCTGAACCAGGAGTGTGTGACCAGTACCAACGTAAGCCTAATGTGGCTGAGGAAGGTGGGTAGCCAGAAGACGCCAGTGTGCTGGTAGTGGTTATTATATTACGATGGAATGAGTGTTCCTGCCTTCACAGCTAAACTCTCCCTTTATACTCTTCGAACCGTTGAGGTGGAGTTAAGGTGTTAGAGCCCAGGTGGCTAGCTCATTCTACATCCAACACCTAGCAACGCACCCACCACTGCCCGCCCCCGACTGCCACACACTGACAACCCCCCTCCTGCCCTTTCCTCAGCAAATCAATTGCAGTGTTCTGCTTTCTCTCACCGCCTCCCTGCTACAATTTAATACATCTATAAATTGTGTGTAAAGCCGGTTGATGCCTCCTGGGGAGCTACAGAACTGAAGACAAGCTTAACACCCCTGCCGCCCAGCTTTAAAAGTCCTAGTTGTAGTGGCGGCGACAGGTGGCGCTGCCATGGGCCACCTGGCTGGTGTAAACAACATCAGCTGACTCCCTACTCATAAGCATCATGGACAAGAATGCTACCTATCTCGTCGGTGTTTCTCAGATATAGAAGAGACCTAAGGATGCTATCGTGTGGTACCGGTTCATCTAAGTACAACTGAACAAACACCCACACTTACATACATGTATGCATACATAGTAACGTGTGAGTTACCTAGGATGGCCCAAAGAAGTCAGACAGGGATTTATCTCATTGTCATTGCAACATAGTTTAGTTTTGTGTATGTATATGTGTATATGTGTGTGTGTATGTGTATATATATGTATGTATGTATATGTCCATGTATGTGTATATGTATATATGTAATTTGTGGTTGGGTGTGGGAGGTTGTCTTCACCATCATTGTGCAATGTTATAATTTCAAGATTAAGTTATCATTGAATTACATTTTGTGATCAATATTACATATCGTTCTACCTCCCTTTATTCTCATCTTTGTAATTTGTTATTAGGTGTAAGACCTTGTCTGTTCAATCCATTATTGTACCATATTATTAACACCCATACAAGAAGTCTGAATGCTTATGATAGACCTTATGTTAGACTTCTAACTATATTAAATATGAGTAGTAACCTGAGTTAAATAAGTACATGTACATAACCGGAAGTGTTCATTAAACTGGAACCCTGTCTTACACCAGATACCTGTAAGTGAACCCTGGTCTTATCCGAGATACCTGTAAGTGATCCCTTGATTTCTGTGTTCAACAGCCAGTAAGTGTTCACTTCTTCGTTGTATACATTGTACTTTTTTTTTTTTTCATCTGCTCAAAAGTTAAGTATATCACTATTTACTTAATTTACAATAAAAAATTAATTAAAGTGTTCGGTCTACATATTCCCAGTGCACAATTAACTTTTATTGCTGCATTAGTCACTTCTGCAACTTACTTTATTGTTTTCCAGTGACTGATTTCTGCAATTATTCTACATAGTATTTTGTGCTCTATTTTAATTTACTTATTGTTTATTTCTGACAGGTGCTAAAATTAAAAACTGAGTGCAATCTTTTCAGTAATACACTTCTTTTAATTGTGTCAGTATTGCATATTAATTCTTAGTGTAATTTCTTTTAGTAAATTTGTTTTCCAGTATATTTTCAAATTGCATAAAATTACTGTTTGTATTTCTACTTTGCATTGTTTTACATTTTTACTAGTATATTTCTTGATTGAATTAAGAGTAAAGAAGCTCACTTTTACAATTAATTCACATTGCAGTAATATTTCCCATGTCATTGCATTTTCAATGTATCTCCTTATTTTATACAGTGTAATTCAGTGAGTTGTCAATTCTCATGCAGTGTACCTTAAACATTTTAATTACTTGTAATATCTGCAATATTTTTTAATTTAACGAGGTATCATATTAGGGGGCAGTAGCCTGTATTGTGTAATATTTTTGTAATCAATATTACCCACCGTACTACCTCTCTTTATTCTCATCTTGTGATTTGTGATTAGGTGTAAGACCTTGTCTGTACAATCTATTATTGTACCATATTATTAATACTGTGAGTCTTACATGAGCTATCATCACCTGCAAACATGGCAACTGTCACAGACGAATATATTTCTGCAGGTGATGACAATGATGATAGATTCCAGATCTTTATAAGTAAATAAAGAAGGAAAAGTGAGAAAGGGCTAGAGCGCCGACGTAGTCAGGCTCACTTGACTCGTAGGCAATGTGAACCTAGACGTCCATGGTGCACACAGGGTGCAAAAAGCCTTTCTTCTAAGGAAGACTGTGTTAAGCTGAACTTCCTGACAACACCCTGCTGCAGGGTAGGTGTGCATGGCTAATGGAGGCAGTAAATGCACATCCGAAGGCGAAATCCACTTTGGAAAAACTCACACAACTTTGTGTTTGTGGAACAGAACAAAGAACTGATCAGTGATCTACTTAACACAACCTATGGGGATATTAAGCTGCTTCGCCCTCCATCAGACACGTATCACTTTAAAAAAGGGGTCAGTATCATAATATTTGGATACCCTCTCGACATGGACCCATCCCATTTGACTCTAAGCGAGCATATCGTCAAGCCCAAGAGACTTAAAGGAAAATCCCAAATTATTGCCAGTTGGGTTGGCCCTGTGCCCCTCCCCCGAAATATCTGGGTGCCTGGCCTACGTTTCCTACCCATCGACATGTACCTACCCCCTCAACGTAGGTGTTACAAATGCCAACACTATGGCCATGTGGCAGTAGCCTGTGGAATACTACATTCTTGGTGTGGTAAGTGTGCTGGGAAACATTCCACTAGAGAATGCACAGTAGGCTTTGACAGCCAAAAGTATAAGTAAAAATGACGTAAAAATGACGTAAAAATGACAACAGTCCTTTAATGCCATTTGAGGACGAGGCCATCCAGTCTACCACAACCAGATCTGAGACTGAACCTCTGCAAAGTGTGGACGAGTCCAACCTCCCTGCAAATGATTCTGGTGACACCAGAGTGCCATCACACACACCAATTGTGGAGGAGCTAGCCAACCCTGCTAGCACATGTGGAACTACTGATAGTTTACCACCCATACCTATGCATTCACCTGAATTTGGATAAGCATGTCACTCTCCCAATACACATCTCCAACAGTCAGACG
>WNWK01035327.1:0-19851 GCA_009830355.1 Cherax destructor | reverse complement strand
CATCTATACGACATGCAAAAACTCTATATACAAGACAGAGAAACCCCTCCCCAACCAGCAAATACCGCCGACTACATCATCAACACGCCTCCCCACAGAACCCAAAGAATGACCCTCCAACAGAGAGCGCGACGATTTATTCACAAGGATAATTTCCAGAGACCAATGATCCTGCGCGACCTCCCACAAGATATAGATGAATGGGTAACACCAGAACCCTTTTATGTCCAATAAGGGTAAATCCATCCCAATTTATGGAGACTTTCCTTTTATCTTACTAATTCTTATATCTAACCATGTAACGTCTGCAAACCTACTACGGCAGGACACCACCTCTGAAGCAAGTGAGCCGGCCAGTATCTCCCAGTAACACTCGACCTACATCAATCGCCTTGCTATCGTCAATTCCAGCCTACGCCCTGCAATCGCAAAAAAATTAATAATAAAAAAGGCAATTGTAAAAAGTATACCCCCTGACAACTCAGTGTCATGCAGTTATACATCTTTTATAACTGTGTGAAGCTGATGGGTAGAGTGTTATACCCCATTCAATGAAAATGATTTCGTTAATGACACTACACACAGAGACGCGCATATTAAAATGCACCAAAGTTAGGCCACTTACCTTTATTATCCACCTCCACTCCTCCCACCAACCCTTTTGCCATTTTCCATCCTTACCCATCCTTCTTCCTTCCCCATCTTACCAAAGCTCTGGTCATACAAGTCTAAGTGGAAGCATGGATGAGTGGTGGTGGTAGTATAAGTGGTCGTATGCTTGTTCTGAAAGGGGTGTGTGTGTCGTTACCTTTACCACTCCCACTTTTTCCATTCGGTGGGAGTAAACAAGGGACCCCTCCTTACGGATGAACGTCACTTGGCCTTCTCCTCCCACCAAGTGTAAAAGTATTGAGTTCCATTCTTTGTTATTTGTTATAATGTGTTGACTTTTCAATTAATCTAATTTAAAGAAGAGTTCCACTTTTGTTTGTTATATTTTAATGGGATTTTCGTTTATTTTAACCGGACCTGATTTGACCTAGGTATTTTAATGTAATTTTCTTAGTCCTCACCATTTCTTTTAAAGGCCTTAAGCCTATCATGTGAGTGACTGCCTGTCCAGATTGTAATTTAGTTTTTTCCCATCCTTGATGATCTGATCGGGTCACCCGACACAGGCGAGAAAAGACGGGCAGCAGGATCTAAGCATGGATCTGAAACATGATCTCACCTTCCTATGTGAGAGAACTCTACAGCTCCTCTACAACTTTGGTTGACCAGCGGTTTTCTTCAACATCCAGCAGACGAAGTTCAGTTGTTACACCACCAACAGGTCACTGTGGTGAATATTGGTGAATTATTTATAGATTCAATTTTTCCATTTGCTTCAGATAATAGTTCATGTTTTATTGTTTTATATTTTCTGAGTTTTGCTTATTAATAAAATTATTTACCTTATTCCGTTATAACTTATTTTTCTATAATTTCCTGTCATGAGGAGGAATTGGTCTTTTCACAAACTCTTGGAGGGGTCTGAGAGGGCCATCACACCTTCAGAGGGTTATCTTATGATTAGATATATTCACATTAAAAGGAGGATAAAAATGGGATAAGGAAAGCTAAATGAGACTATAAAATTAAAGTTGATATGGATTCGAAAACTAACCCGAACGTGTTTTCCAAGTTTATAGAACAAACGTTAGAGAAAAGATAAGTCCCTTAAAAATAGCTCTGGACATCTTACTTACAAGGAGAATGAAATTTGCTCTATTTTTTATAATAATTTCCTCTGTTTTCAAAAAGGACACCAAGATAAATTATATAATACCAGTCACTAAGGATATGGTTATCAAACAGGTAGACCGATTAAAGCAAAATAAATCCCCGGGTCCTGATGAACCTTTTTCAAGGGTTCTTAAGGAGTGCAAAATAAAACTTAGTGAACCATTAAATAACTAACATTTTTAATAACTCCTCAAACAGGTGTAGTGTCTGATATTTGGAAGATAGCTAATGTAATTCTTGTTTTTAAAGCAGGGGACATGTCATTACCGTCAAATTACCACCCAATAAGCCTGCTCTCAATTGAAAGCAAATTACTAGTTAATTATAGCTGATTTTATAAGAAGCCTTCTTGGTAAACATAATTTGATTAATGATACTCACGAGGGGCCGTTCTTCTCTGACTAATTTATTTTCCTCAGTAAAGTTTTTGAGGATGTTGATCATGATAAAGAATTAGAATTTTGTTTATTTGGTTTTTAGTAAGGTTATTGATAAGAGTACCTCACCTGATTAATAGTGGCAGCTCACAGCATTGGGGATAAAGTGCTGTTTTGGATAGTCATGGCTCACCAACAGGAAGCAGTGTGCTTAAATGGGGTAAAATTGGAATGGGAATCTGTAGTAAGTAGCGTTCCACAGGGATCAGTTTTAGGACTATAGTTCATAATATATATATTATATAATATATATTATATATATATATATAATATATATATATATATATATAAATATATATTATTTTTTTTATTTTATTTTTTATTTTATTTTTTTATTAACATGCCGATTCCTACAAGGCAGGTGGTCAAAAGTAAACTTTCATCATCATTCACTCCATCACTGTCTTGCCAGAAGATGCTTTACACTACAGTTATAAAACTGAACATTAACACCTCCTTCAGAGTGCCGGCATGTCTTCCCATCTCCAGAACTCAAGTCCGGCCTGCCAGTTTCTAATCTTCATAAATGTTATTATCTCATCCAACAGAGTCAATATTACCATATGCCCATTCATCTATCAAAATACGCTCACACATGCCGAAGTCCAAGCCCCACAACAAATACTTCCTTTACCTCACCCCTCCAACTTTCCCTAGGCCGACCCATACCGCTGCATTCCCTCCACTACATTTAACCTCTTAAAGTCACTTGTCTGTTCCATTTCCTACATGTCCAAACTCAACAACCTCCTCAGCTCTTGACAATCTATTTGTAATCCACCTCCTCTAATTTCAAACTCAATTCTCTCATTATATTCATATCATCACATTGATCAACATGACATCTCCACTACCTACTAATATCCTGTTAAATTTATCATACATGTTCACACCATTATAAGAGTTAATACTATGACTTAAAACATCTCTTTACTTGATAGACAAAGGTTCTTTGTTCCACAGACTCAAGTTACCAATCTGCCTTTTCCTCATCAATTCTAGATTCACACTCATCCTTCATAGACCCATCCGCCGACATGTCCACTCCCAAATATCTGAATACATTCACCTCCTCCATACTCTCTCCTCCAATCTGATATCCAATCTTTCGTCACCTATTCTTTTTGTTATCCTCATCACCTTACTCTTTCCTATATTCACTTTCAATTTTCTTCTTTTACACACCCTACCAAATTCATCCACCAACCTCTGCAGCTTCTCTTCAGAATCTCCCAAAATCACAGCTTCTGTCTTCATAACATTTAACAATGTGATATATATATATATATATATATATATATATATATATATATATATATATATATATATATATATATTTCAACAAGTCGGCCGTCTCCCACCGAGGCAGGGTGACCCAAAAAGAAAGAAAATCCCCAAAAAGAAAATACTTTCATCATCATTTAACACTTTCACCACACTCATACATATTCACTGTCTTTGCAGAGGAGCTCAGATACGACAGCTGAGAATAGTCCCTCCCAGCTGTCACTATCCCAGACCCCTCCTTTAAAGTGCAGGCATTGTACTTTCCATTTCCAGGACTCAAGTCCAAGTAAAATATATATATATATATATATATATATATATATATATATATATATATATATATATATATATATATATATATATATATATATATATATATATATATATATATATATATATATATATATATATATATATATATATATATATACATATATATCAATGACATTATTTACGAAGAAATTACTAGTGATATGAGAAAAAGTCACTGATGATACGAAGATAGGATAATTGATTCAGGGGAAGATGTCATTGAACTTCAGGAGGATTTAGACAAATTCGTGTCGTGGTCAGAAAAGTGGCAGATGCAGTTCAATGTAGATAAGTGCAAAGTTCTGAATCTTGGGAATGTTCATAACCCTAGGCTTATAAAGTAAATAATGTAGAACTTAGCCATACAGAATGCGAAAAGGACTTGGGAGTTATGGTAACCTGAAACCAAGACAGCAATACCTAAGTGTACATAATAAGGCAAACAGATTACTGGGAGTTATATCAAGAAGTATTAGCTACATATTACAGAATGCATATAAATTCGTTAGAAAACATTCAGCGAAGAATGACTTCTGTTACTTAGACCAAAACTGAGCGGCATAATCGAAATAAGGCCTCACTAGTGATGTATAGAGCAGTAAAATTACTTTTATAATTCTGTTACTTATACTTCTTGAAATAAATCCTAGTAATCTGTTAGCCTTATTGCGCACATTTAGGCACTGTTGTCTTGGCTTAAGATTTCTGCTTACCATGACTCCCAAGTCTTTTTCACATTCTGTATGATCAAGCTCTGTTTCACCTAGTTTATAACTTCGAGGGATATTTTCATTACCAAGAACTAGTAGTATCTTACACTTATCCACATTGAACTTCATCTGCCATTTTTCAGACCAAGACCTTAATTTGTCCAAATCTTCCTGGAGTTCATTGGTATCCTCCTCAGAATGAATCGTACGGCCTAGTTTTGTATCATCAGCAAATTTGATCATGTCACTTGTAATTCCACATCAAGGTCATTAATGTAAATTGCGACAATTTGAAGATTGAGACACTTATGAAACATATGGGAATCTTTATTAAGGAAACGTTTCGCCACACAGTGGCTTCATCAGTTCAATACAAAGCAATACTTTCTAGAAATTTTACCCAAACAGATTCTGTTACTGATCCATCTATTTTTATACCTGTTTTATGCAACAATTTATAATGCATATAATGCAACTCCACCCCATTTCCCGTTATATCTGCATGAAACAACTTAAATCCTTGACTATGACACTCGGCAATCATATCCTGACTCTTTAAATTATTCCATGTTTCAGTTACTGCAACAACATAAAAATTCCCAGCACATGCTACCAAACGTAATTTATTAATTTTTAATTCTGGCGCTTTGACTATTAGTATAAAATAATTAATGTATTTTCTTCTGCACCTTTTTCCTATTCAGCTTTGCTTTTACACAATTTCTGTTATTATTACCCAGTTTTACTTGATGATTGTATACTTAAGATTTATGATATTAAAGCCTAAATCAATATTTCTGCACTCATTATTTTCCATTCCTAAACCCATACCTCAAACTAATTCTAATGGTACTTCATTATCCTTATAGTGTTTGTCCAACCAGCAATTTATACCAATTGCTCTGGACAGCTATTCATTTCCAACATTCCTTGGCAAAATTCCACATATGACAGGGTTCCCTCCCTTCTTCCTGGTAATGTCCATTGCTGTCCTATACCTTCTAACTAAACCCTCACTTCAACGCTTGCCTACATCATTGCCTCGAGTACTGAGGCAGATAATAGGATTGATCCCATTACCATACATGATGTTGTCAAGCCAGCTAATAATATCTTCCATCCCAGTCCCAGGAAAGCAAGCCCTCTGTCTCCTGTTCCTATTCTTCAAGCAGAAGGCCCTATCCATGTACCTAATCTGACTATTCCCAACAAGCACAATGTTCTTCTTACCTTGATGTTCTTAATCATGATTTTCCCAGTAGTCGATTCACATTCGTCAGGTAGAATGGAGAATGGGTTCAGAGTTTCCACAGCAGTCTTCTGGTTCTTTATTGTTTCTACTTCCCCCTCTGTCCTCTTGATATTTAGCTGTCCGGCCACTGTCCAAGTTCCTTTCTTGAATTGAGGATTCACAACAGTAGGATTACTACGAATCCTCTTGTTTTCCTCAGACAATCGCCATATCTCGAGCTTAGCCACCTCAGCTCATCCTTAAGTTGCTGGTAGATTTACAAGAGGACATCTTGTTTCAGTTTCACAGAGAGCACCTATGACACGTCTTCAAAGAAGCAAGGTACATGTCACCACAGCAAGGTACATGTCACCACAGCAAGGTACACGTCACCACTGACTGAAATCCCTTAAATTACATTCTTTTCTAAGACGTAGAATGATGAGAGACATGTTTGAAGTGTATAATTGGAAAATGGGAATTAACAAAGGAGATATAAATAAAATCCTGGTGTCTGTCCGAAATGCCCTGGCATTATAGTGGCTTTTTTTGTACCAAACAAATTATGAAATGTAAACAAATAAACTTTTGTTTGTTTGTTTGTCCTGAAGATATCCCTCCAAGAAAGAATTCGAAATAATGGATTCAGATTTGATAAGTTTAGATGTAAAAAGGATAAAGGAAAATATTGGTTTGGAAATAGAGTAGTTGACAAGTGGAACAGTTTCCCTTGAGTAGCTTCAAATTTAGGCTAGATAAAGACTTGAGTGAGAGAGAATGGATTTAAGTGGGACTTACACATGAGTTAATAGAGTTATGACCCCTCAGGGAAGGTTCATTGATGCTGGTGAGGGGCTCTTGATCTAGGGAATTGGATCTGTTCCAGTTCCCTAAACTGAGTCTGAATACCTTCCAATCAACCCCCATCCCCCCCGGGATTAGCGCTCCCCCATGATTATCAAACCTTATTGCTTGGGTATCACTGAAAAAGGGATGGGCAAATATTTTTGTTAATGGGTTTGAGAAGGACTTGCCTTGTTAGGTAAAAGGACACAAGTGCAACTAATACGACATTTTATTGTGGTAACGTTTCGCTCTCCAGGAGCTTTGTCAAGCCGTTACAAACAATACATGAACACAGAGGGAGTATATAGGCTAAGAGTGAGGTGTAAGGCCCCGTGGCCTGGTAGCTAAAGCTCTCGCTTCACAAGGCGAGGGTCCGGGTTCAACTCCCGGCGAGGATAAAAACATTGGGCGTGTTTCCATACACCTGTTGTTAATGTTCACCCATCAGTAAAATGGGTACCTGGGTGTTAGTCGACTGGTGTGAGTCGCATACTGGAACAAAACTAACCTAATTTGCCCGAAATGCTCTGCATAACAAGCGGCTTTCTATACAGTAGTATGTCATTGATGTCAGCTAGACCTGTATACCTTGCACATGTACTTATATAAATAAAGATATTATTATTGTTGTTGTAGAATTTTATTATTATTATAATCAAAAGAAGCGCTAAACTACAAGGGTCATACAGCACAGCAGGGCAGAGCAGGACGCAGGGATAATGGGTAGTAAGAGGTAGAGGGATGATTATTAGGTTATGGGGTGCAGCGGGGCAGTGGATAATGCAGGGATAGAGGGTAGCAAGAGATTGAGGTAGAAGGGACTGAGGGAGGTGCTAGAGGCATAATCTTTAGAGTTTGTGTAGTAAATCAGATGCTGTCAAAAAGTCAATGAGAGAGTCTGAATTATAGGAGGGTCCATCAGCAAGAAGGGAAGGTAAAGAAAGGTCAGCAGAGCGAAGACAACGTTGGAGGTAAATTCTGCATACTCGTTGATAGAGTGGACAGTCCAACAGAATGTGTCGAACAGACACTGGAACCTGACAATGTTCACAGAGAGGGACAGGGAGCCTCTCCATGAGATACCCGTGAGTAAGACGATGTGGCTGATGCGAAGACGGGAGAGTGTAGTCTCCCAACCTCGACATTGGTGACAAGAAGAAGGCCAGAAACCTATACTTGGTTTAATAGAATATAGTTTGTTATGTAGCAGGTCAGACCAACGTTGTTGCCAACGGGTGCGAAGGTGGGTAGCAATGACCAAAAATAGTCTGTGAACGAAACACCTCTATATGAAACTGGAAGGTCATGTACTGCTGACCGCACAGCAGTGTCTGCCTGTTCATTGCCCTGTACGTCAACATGACCAGGGACCCAACAAAAAACAATATCTTTGTGTTTGCTAGAGATACGGCGTAACCAAAGTTGGATACAAAGAACTAGGGGGTGAGGTGTATCAAATTTTTGGATAGCCTGTAAAGCACTAAGGGAGTCTGAAACGACCACAAATGGTGACACAGGCATAGATGCAATACGGTTAAGAGCCACAAGAATGGCATACAATTCAGCCGCAAATATGCTAGCCGAGGGTAATAGATGCCCTCGCATGACACTGTCCGGAAACACTGCTGCGAATCTGACGCCGTCAGAAGACTTAGAACCATCGGTGTACACTGCGATGGCATGGGAATGAGAGCGAAAGTGGTCTAGAAAAAAAGAGCGAGAAGCCGCCGTAGGCAGTTGGGCTTTCGCCCATAGCAGTGGAAAAGAACAGACACGAACAGCAGGAACTTCCCAAGGGGGTAGGGAAAAGGGAGATGCCACATTAACGTTGAAAGGTGGTAGCTGAAGAGAAGACAAGAGCGAATGTAGGCGAAGAGAAAAGGGACGAAGTAAACAGGGGCGACGAACAAATAAAGAGCGTCTACTAACATCTGTGACAATCCAAAATATGGAAGGATTGCGGAGATCATGAGAGCGAACATAATAGCGACGGCAATGTGGATCACAGCTATCGGACATGGATGGAATGTTCGCTTCTACATAGAGGCTCTCAACCGGTGAAGATCGCAAAGCACCAAGGCATAAACATAATCCCTGGTGATGGATGGGATTAAGGCTAGAAAGAGTAGCAGGAAAGGTGGCCGAATATATCTGGTCACCATAATCGAGTTTCAATAAAATTAGGGCTGAATGCAGGCGAAGGAGAGTTTTACGATCAGCCCCCATGAAAGATGTGCAAGGGTTTTAAGAAGGTTCAGCCGGCTATGACAGTTGCCTTCAGAGAGGTAATGTGAGGTTTCCAGGACAATCGACGGTCAAACAGAAGGCCGAGAAACCTGACCGTATCACGTTTTGGGATACGTGAGCAGTATAGGTACAATGGATGATCAGAGACCATTGAACGTCTAGTGAAAGTAATTTGGCGAATTTTACTACTAGAAAATTTAAACCCATGAGTGGTGGCTGAATTGGAAACACGGTTGATTGCATGCTGGAGCGAAACTGCAATGAGGTGACAGTCAGTGCCCGGACAATCTATAGCAAAGTCATCAACATGAAGCGATGGCCAAATATTGGATGGGAAAATAGATGCCAGATCATTTATAGCAAGGAGAAAGAGTGTTGTGCTCAGAACACATCCCTGGGTGATACCTTCAGCTTGGACAAACTCCGAAGAAAGCATATTATTAACCCAGACAAGGAAATGTCTTTCAGTTAAAAAGGCCTTAAGGAAAAATGGTAGATTGCCCTGGAGGCCTAAGGAATAGGCCTGGGCCAAGATATTATACCTCCAAATTGTGTCATATGCCTTTTCAAGGTCAAAAAAGATGGCAATAACCGAGTGGTTATTGGTAAAGGCATTAGGGTAAAAGGCACATTATAAGATTCTTCTCTGAGGGCTCTAACTCGCTGGCAGACTTAGAAGAAAGGAACGAGGGGCATAGATGGAGCCCCTGAGAAATTCGGACCAGATGATTACCAATTTCAGTGGCAACGGCAAGAGGGTGTGCTATATCGACACCGGCAACCCGAAGGACAGGAGCCGGGTCGGGGAGAATTTACCACTCAGTTTCCGTACCTTTTTCCAGACTGCACTCATCCAGGAAGCCGAAGTGATGGTAGAAATGTAATCCCGCCAGCAAGTGCATTTAGCGTCATGGATGACACGGCGAGCAATAGCTCTCTTCTGCTTAAAATCAAGGAGTCTCTCTGTGGTTCTGTTGTACTGGTACCTGCCCAACGCAGCGTGTTTCAAACGTACTGCCCGAGCACAAGCAGGAGACTACCAAGGCACGCACTTCTGAGAATGCTTGCCCGATGTTCGGGGAATAGAATGTGAAGCTGCGGTTAAGACGGAGTTCGAGAAGAAGTGTAAAACCTCATTAATGGACGACGAGAAAGGAACCTCATGAAAAGCAGTAAGATGCGCGTAAAGGTCCCAATTCGCTCAATCAAATTGCCAGCATGGGCTACGAGGAGGTGGAGAATTCGAAGGAGAAATAAGGATGATTGAAAAATGATCACTGTCATGCAAGTCCGGGAGGACAGACCAGGTGTACACGAGGACAGTTGAGGAAGAGCAGACAGAGAGATCGATGCAGGAGAGAGAATGAGTTCGAGGATCAAAATGGGTAGGAGTACCCGTATTTAAAACATGGAGGGGGAGAGAAGCAAGAAATGCCTCCAACTGAATGCCGCGGGAGTCACAGTGAGACCCCTCAGAGGGTCGGCAAGGAAGAAACCAGAAAGGCAACATCTGGGATAGACAATACCCGAGAAGAGGAGAGATACAAAGAACAGAGTGTATACCACTTATGCAAGTGGATATGGGCTACAGTGTAATGCAGAGAAGTATGAACAAAGAGCTGACGGTATGGAATACCAGTACATATAAGAAGAGCACTTTCGTTAAAGGTTCCATCGGAAAAAGGATCCGATGAATATAATAAATCATAGCCCGAGAAGGGATGGATAACAGCGGAGTGTAATTTGGGTTCTTGTAAACAGACACCAACAGGGAAAAACTGGGAGAGCAACACCTGAAGCTCACCCTGATTACCCCTGAGGCCTCGGATATTCAACTGTAAATAAACCATGATTTACGAAGAGAACGATACAAGAAAGCTGAAGGTAGAGGTATCCATGGACTAGTAGGGTTAGAAAAGTCCACGTGTGGAGGCAGCGGGAGACTTGTAAGCAACTGGAGGTGGAGCGGTGTCCATCAACGTTCGAGTCTTCGTAATATATTCTGCGATAGCTTCTAGCGTTTCAGAGGACAAAGACGCAGGATGTGGGACCACATTAGAGATGGAAGGAGGAGGAGGTGAGCAACAACCGGGGAGACTATGGACTGTAATAAAGTAGGGGGTGAGGAAATGGAAGAGGAAACTGTCGAAGGGGCTTGGGAGGGGACAAGAGTGGAAGCGACCTGTAAGTGGGCAGTAGAGGAAGAAACTTGGGAGGGGACAGGGGATGAAGGTATTGAACGAGGAGGAGGATGAACCTCCACACACGTAACAGTACTAGTTGGAGGTGAGAAACCAGGCATAGAAACTGGAAAGGAAAAATGTGCAGGATGGAGAAAGGAAGAAGGGGTGAGAGAAGAGTTTAACAATGGGGATTTTTTGCTGGACTTCCGAGAAGGAGAGGGGCGTTGAGGAGAAGGTGTTGGACGAGGGCGTGTAGACACAGAACTGTGCGAGTGAGTAGAGGAAGAGGTGAGGACAGTATGGGGTGCCGAGGTAGGAACCTCGGAGCCAAGGACAGCAAAAGAATTCGAGACAGGGGTGAAAGGATGGGGTGACCACAGAGGAAGCTGCGGGAGTTGGGACCCCAGAAGTGGGGGGACGTTTAGCAAAGCGAAAATAGGAAATACAGGGAAGTCTCCCTTGAAGGCGTAGATGAGAGACAGCCATAGCATATCGGAAGCCTTCCGCCTCTTTGAGACAACGGATTTCACGCTCATTTAAGTAAACTTGACAACGGCGAGAGTAAGATGGGTGTGCCTCACGACAATTAAGGCAAGTGGAAGGTAGACTACAAGAAGGATTAGCATGGTCATCGGCACCACAGACTGGGCATTCGGCCATGGACCTGCAATATTTTGCCGGATGACCAAAACGCCAGCAGTTTCTACACTGTTGCGGTGTAGGGATCACCTTTCGAACTTGTAAACAGTGTCCCGCAATGTAGACCATGGGCGGAAGGTCACGGCAGTCAAATGTTAAGCGAGCAATATTGTAATGATATTGTCTTCGCCGACGGGCAGGGAGGACAACTTTGAAGATAGGAAGGTCCTGGAGCTCAAGCTGCTCCAGAATGTCATCACCACATGTTTGGAAATTTTGTTGGACAATGGTATGGGGGTAGAATGACAGTGCCACTACAAGAATTGAGAAAATGATGGTTTTCAATAGTGACAGGAATAGCATCTATGGTCATAAGGAGAGAAAGATCGCGAGCTTGGCCAGCATTCTGGAAATTGACGATGCGTGTGCAACTTTTGAAAGCGTGAAAGGAGATATCTTTACCCACATGGTGTAGGAGCGCCTTACCAATACTATGATCAGAAAGATAGGCAGTAGAAGAAGTCGGTCTCAAAGTAGAAAACTTAGTCCATTGTGTAGTGTGAAACATAGTGTTTAAGGGGAGTGTGTGACGAGCTGGTCGTTTCTGAGCTGAATGAGAATGAAGCAACGAAGTATCATCATGTAAGGGTCTTGGGCGTTTAGATGTGGGACCAGAGTTGGTCCGACGTGGGACCGGCGAGCAACCCGAAAATTGCCTCACCATAGAGGAAGAAGCCGGAAGCATGGTCAGAGAAGAGCGGTGGTCAGACGTATCAAAAGGGTCAGTCGGAACCCGGTACTGAAGCAGGTGACGAACCGGCACCAGCAAGAGGTACAGGGGTATTGGAAGTGTCTGAAGAGTGGTCCAATAACGAGGCAGGGTCAGAACAGGGTGTGGTAACAGGAAGGGGCCCAGGGTAGTAAGTTCACGGAGTGGGACGCCCATGGTTAGGTTACTTCTTTCTTTTTGTTTTTAGAAAAAAAGAAAGAGGAAAAGAAAATAAAAAGAAAAAAAAGAAAAAAAGGGGGAACGTGGAGGAATAGCTCCTAGGAGGAATGAAAGGGCGTAAATCCCTCGCGCCCAAGAGAACCTCAACACCGCAAGTAGTGCAGATGCTGCATGGAACCCGTGCCATACCCTACCCTTCATGCCAGTAAACCAGCAATCCGGGATAGCAACCTCACATCCACCGAGCCACCTCGGTGGATAAAAGAGATGGCGGCCGGACACCCACCACAAAGCATATCTCCTTCGGCCACCACCCCCGGAATCCGAAAGGTGGCCTCCAGAGATACACCCGTCGTAAGACACCCAAAAGCCACCCCCCGGGAGACCGGAGAGGGATCGGGACATCCCCAGGCGATCCAGATTCCAAGGCAAACTACACCACCGCCAAGAACCTCAACGGAATGGGATGGACCACGGTACCCTTCCCCCTACCTAGGAACTAGAATGCCTGTGGAGAGAAGCTCACAGGTTGAAAACGGAAAGGGAATAAGGGAGGGATGAGAAGGAGAGGAAAAAAGGGAGGAGGGGGAAGATGGGATAGGGAAGGGGGATTGGGGGGTAATTAGGTTCGGTCTGAGGAAGAAGATCAAAAGGTCTAATTCCTCAGACCAAGGAGCCTCTTCACAACGCCAAGGAGCCCCCCTTGAAGATGGTTGTTGTAGAAGTAGTAGTAGTTGTAATACTAGTGGTAGTAGTAGTACTATTACCACTCGTACTACAACTACTATCACTTGTACAATGATTATATTGCGCCTTTCAAGTCACTCTTAGCCTACATATAGCCTCTGTATGCGTGTATTATTTGTAACAGCTTGACAAAGCTCCTGGAGAGCGAAACGTTGCCGCAATAAAATGCCACATTAGTTGCCTTTGTGTCTTTGTACCTAACAAATTGTTGGTAATTCTACCAACATTACTACAGGACTTGCCTTGCATGGGCCAGTAGGCCTGCTGCAGTGCTCATTCTTTTGTAATACGAAGGGTTCAAAGGTGTGCCAGTTGCAGTTGCGGAATAAGAGCGGGCACCTTGGATTTAACTCTTCTCTTGTTAGTAAATATAGGCAGTTACCTAAACTAGGAGTCAGGTAGACATATAATCAGAGATGCGGTCTGAAGGATTTTACACAGATTATTGACAAGGATAGCAGGTAGACACTCGTTCTGTGCACTATTAATAACAAGACACAAACACATACGGAGACTAAGACAAGGACAATGTTTCTTTGTTGAAGAATTTCATTTATTAAGTCACCTACCAGCCAGCAGCAGCAGCTGCAGCAGCAGCAGCAGCAGCAGCATGTGAAGCAGCTGAACAACCATCTTTCATATCCCTCAAGGTTTTTTTCCTCTCCCTTGATCCGTTTTTATTGTTGACTCTGAGGAGACATTAATAGCAATTTCAAGAGACTTGAATTTTTTAATTATTTATGAGATATAATATCTAGTCAACAGTAAAGAATAATTGCACATTTATATAAAATTGAAAATATATATAATTTATTTCTACTCGGGAGAATTCACGAAATTATGAAGTTTTCTTAATACTTTACGTAGCGGAATTTGAAACAATTGTATAAATACACAGTATGTTTAAGCTTTCGATAATTTTGATAGACACTCTAAATTATATACAGAGAACTTGTGATATTCTTGGACTTATACTTTTTGCAGAAAATACCAGATTTTAACTGACAAATTGGTAACCGTAAAAGTTTATCTAGGTATTACTGGTCCATGCACACTAATAGTTGTGAATATATTTAACCAACAATGTAAGGTAAACAGCTCTTAGAACTGTTGAAGGGTATAATCCCATATATGGTGCAAATGTTAGAATTGCAAGAATTATGTACCTAGCGTACATAAGACCGTTGCTAGATTACCAATGTACTAGTTCTGTTCCTGCAACACAATAGAACTATTGAAAAACTCGAAAAACACAAAATAAAGCCCACTAAAATAGGACTGGAGCTGCTGCGTGATCAGAATAATGTTGTCTCTTGAGAATTAATAAAACATATAATTTATGGGTAAGTGAATCAAGATGGATGGTTCCACGTGACCCCGCCTCCTCCTGCTTCCACTCACCTGTCTACAGTATATAAGCCACTTCTCCGACCATATGCTGTACTTTCTACAAGAGTGATGGAGTGAACACATCGACTCATGGCTGAGGGACTGATTACCTCAAACTCCTCCTCTCCTTATTCCTCTCTGTTTTGTATTGGACTGAAGAAGCCACTGTGTGGCGAAACGTTTCCTTAACAAAGATTCCCATACCTAGAGTATACCTGGAGAGGGTTCCGGGGGTCAACGCCCCCGTGGTCCGGTTTGTGACCAGGCCTCATGGTGGATCAGGGCCTGATTAACCAGGCTGTTACTGTTGTCAGCACGCATACAGACGTACGAACCACAGCCCGGCTGGTCAGGTACTGACTTTAGGTGCCTGTCCAGTGCCTGCTTGAAGACAGCCAGTGGTCTATTGGTAATCCCCCTTATATATGCTGGGAGGCAGTTGAACAGTCTTGGGCCCCTGACACTTATTGTGTTGTTTCTTATCGTGCTAGTGGCACCCCTGTTTTTCATTGGGGGGATGTTACATCGTCTGCCGAGTCTTTTGCTTTCATGGGGAATGATTTTCGTGTGCATGTTTGATACTAATTCCTCTAAGATTTTCCAAGTGTATATAATAATGTATCTCTCCCTCCTGCTTTCTAGGGAGTACAGGTTTAGGAACTTCAAGCGTTCCCAGTAATTGAGGTGTTTTATCATAGTTATGTGTGCCTCAGACTTTACTCTGTTTACTACTACTCTTTGTGTTTTATTTGTTAGGAAATTATAGATCCATCTACCAACTTTTCCTGTTATTCCCTTATCAAGTATTTTGTGTGCTATTACACCATGGTCACACTTGTCAAAGGCTTTTGCAAAGTCTGTGTATATAACATCTGAATTTTGTTTGTCTTCTAGAGCATCCAAGACCTTGTCATAGTGGTCCAGTAGCTGGGGCAAACAGGAGCGACCTGCTCTAAATCCATGCTGCCCTGGGTTTTGTAACTGATGGGTATCTAGATGGGTGGCGATCTTGCTTCTTAGAATCCTTTCAAAGATTTTTATGATATGGGACGTTATCACTATCGGTTTTCAGTTCTTTGTTATTGCTTTACTGCCCCTTTTGTGGAGTGGGGCTATGTATGTTGTTTTTAGCAGATGTGGGACGACCCCTGTGTCCATGCTCCCTCTCCTTGCAATTCTTGATGAACACGGAGTTCCATGAGTCTGGGCCTGGGGCAGAGTGCATGGGCATGTCATTTATCGTCTTTCGAAGTCATTTGGCGTCAGAATAATGGCTGATAGGTTTGCGTCTACCAAATTCTGTGGCACTCTCATAAAAAAATTATTTCGGTCTTCGACTTTCAGACTGGTTAGCGGCTCGCTAAAAACTGAGTCATATTGGGACTTGAGTAGCTCACTCATTTCGTTGCTGTCATCTGTGTAGGACCCATCTCGTTTAAGTGGGCCCAATACTGGATGTTGTTCTCGACTTTGGTTTGGCATAAGGAAAGAAATACTTGGGTTTCTTTCGATTTCATTTATGGCTTTTAGTTCTTCCCGCTTGTCTTGACACCTGTATGATTCCTTTATCTTTCGTTCGATGTTGTTATTTCTCTGACCAGTGTCTCCCTACGTATTGCAGATATAATGGCCTCTTTTTGCCGTTCTGTTATTCTTTGCCTTTGCCTTTGTTCTAGACAGGTTGGGATCTGAGGTGCTTAGGCTATCTTCCCAGTCTATATCATTTAGGACTTGGTTTACTTGGTCCCACTTCATGCTTTTGTTATTGAAGTTGAATTTGGTGAAGGCTCTCTCGTTACTGGTTACATTTTAACGCTCTGGGGCCCCGCACATCCATGTCTGAACCTCTATTATGTTGTGACCTGAGTACATTGTTTTTGATATGGTGACATTTCGTATCAGGTCATCATTGTTAGTGAAGATGAGCTCCAGTGTATTCTCCAATCTTGTTGGCTCTATTATTTGTTAGTTTAGGTGAATTTGGTGCAGAGATTTAAAAGTTCGTGTGTGTGCGAGTTTTCATCTGAGCTGCCTCCTGGTGTTATCTCTGCTACCACATTATTTGTTGTGTTCCTCCATTTTAGGTGCCTTAGGTTGAAATCCCCCAGTAGCAAGATGTTGGGGGCAGGAGCTGGAAGATTTTCCAGACATTAGTCAGTTTTCAAAAGCTGTTCCTGGAATTGTTGGGACGTTGCATCCGGAGGCTTGTGACAACCACGATGACCAGATTTTGGTTCTCGATCTTTATTGCTAAAACTTCACTACATCATTTGAGGCATTTAGTAGTTCTGAACATATAATGACTCTGTGATATACAGCCAACCCCCCCGTTTTCCTTCCTCTGTCGCATCGTATAGGGTTTTAACCCGATCCATATTTCATTGTTCAAGTGATCCTTTATGTGAAAACCACGAACATTGCGTTTGACTCTGTAAGCAGTCCACGTATGAAAGGTATTTGTTGTTCGTTGCTGGTTTAGACCCTGTATTTTGCAAAAAAATGTCGTCGGGTTGGTTGGGCCTTTAATATAGGTTATAGCACTGTCTTTCCTGAACTAAAGGAAAAATTTTAGGGGGAAAAACTTTAAAAGGGAGGTTGCTTTTCCTGTTGTCTTGGGGCCTTTTTGGGGGGGGTTAAAGTTGTGTCCCCCCGTTTTTCCATATTTTATGCCTCATACCATGTACATAAATTTGCATATTTTTATAAGTGTCTCAACTTCAACTTTGCACCCCCTCACCTACAACATTCACTCACCTAGACACCCCCTGATCTAAAAACCCACAACACATATTCATCTACAACCCCCCCACCCCACAACACGCCCCCTAAAAAAACACCCCAACACCCACCCACAAAATTACTCAACAACAATCCTACCACCTCCCCACTGACACATCCACTCAAATGGCACCTACTCACCTACAATACGCACCACCACAACACCCCCTCACAGCCCCATTGGTCAACCCCCTCCTTCCCCTCTCACTTACGATACCCCCCCAACAACACCTACCCCCAAAAACACACACACACCCAAAAACCTACAACATACCCCCCCGAAACCCCCAAACCTTTTAAACACCCAAACCCCAAAAATTTTTACAACCCAACACACCCACCCCCTAAATTTCCACAACCACCCCCCCTTCACCACTTAAAACATCCCCTTATCCATCTAAAGCCCCCATCATCCATTATAAATTTCAAATTTATACAATTTACATTATAATCAGTGAAAACTATTTCCCACATCTGAAAATTTTGGGAATCATTACCACAAATCTGGGATGAAATTATTACAAAAGTCAACAGGGGAAAGATCTATTACATCCTCATTGATTAGAAACTACGACATTCCCAGGCACGAAATCATACACCATTCCCCAGGTTTTGGAAAATAAGTGTCATAGTTTCATAAAATTATCCTTATTGGTTTGCATTCTAAATTACGACACTAACCCCTTGTAATACAAAATGCAAGATGACACCATCCAGAGCTACCATCCAAAATAAGCACTGTCGGGAGAAGGCGGGGCCATGATCAAGTGAACAAAGGCAGGGGTTTAAAAAAAGGGGAACTGAACTTCCGTACAGGAGTCAACAACGAGGCTTTTCCCCAAAAAATGAAAGGGGTTTGAAGGCCCTGAGTGTGCTGGGGTCAGTTAAGGGTGTGGCTGGGATAAGGATTGCCCGGGGGGGTAAAAAGAATGAGACTGTCAAAAAGTGTTCTTTTTTTGTTTTGGAAAAGGGGGAAAAGGGGGGGGTGAGGGGAGTCGGGAAGAAACAAAAAAAAACAACTTTTTCCCCCCTTTTCCCTTTTCGGAGGAAACCCCTTCCTACCCTACCCTTTATGAAAGAAAACCAGAATTCCAAGATGGCCCCCCCGCCAGGCTCAGCCGGCAAAAAAGGGGACAACCGGAAACCAGCAGAGAATCATACCCTATTTTTCCGCCACTTCCCGAAACCAACAAGTAGCACCCAAAGCACTTTCGTCATCGAGGACCCCGGGCGCCCACCTGGGTCGCAGGGCGGCTCAAACATTCCCAGATAACCCAATTTCAGGGAAACAACATCACCCATTTTAAAGAGTGATGGAACCTTTTTCCCCAAATAGAACAGGAACACAAAAAATATCCCAAAAAAATGGGCGGAGGGGGAAGTGGGTTATATTTGGAATTGATCCGATGAAGAGACAAAGGGAAATTTACCCGATCAATGCCCCCAAAGCCGGGCCCCCCCCACCCCCCCCCAAAAAAAACACTGTTGTGATAAATTTTTTGATTTTTTTGTTTCTGTGACTGGTTTGGAGACAATGGAATTTTGAGTGCTACTGTTAAGACTGTTTTCTTTTTGTTCCGTACCTGTTATTTGGGGGAAATTGTAACTGTCACTGAGCACCACTTCCCCGGGTAGCCCCTGTTACTGATGCATCAGAGACAGCAAAGTTTTATGTATCTTCCTGGTGGGGGGGGGAGAGGGGTTAAGGGGGGGGGGGAAGGTGGGAGGACGGGGTTTTTTGGGGTTTACACAAAAATAAAAAAAAGTTTTCCCATAATTAAGGCCCTACACGTGCAGCTTACTCACACAGACACACATACACACACACACACACACACACACACACACACACCACATAAACACACACATACCCCCGGCCCCGGTGGCTGGTGGTAAACCTGCTTCACGCCTGAGGGCCCGGGGTTCCCCCCGGGGGAAACATTTAAGTGTTTCCTTACACCCACAACAGGCCTATGTCTAATTGACTTGCCTAGGACAAAATGGTAACTAACACACACACATACACCACATACATATGCCCCCCATAGGAGCAGGAGAAAAAAAGGAAAACGCTAAAATAAACCAACACATACCTGACAGGAGGGAAAAAAGAAGGATAGGCCGGAAGATGTGTCGGAATGGGTTTGTGACGTGGGGTTCCACAGGTCAGTATTAGGGGGCCATGCTGTTTCTTTTTCACATGATTGACAAGATGGAAGGGGTAAATGGGTATCCCTGTTGCAGATGGCGGGGAAAGGGTTTAAGGAATACAAACAGGACACGTCCGGGGAGGTTCAGACGGATCTAGATA
>WNWK01035326.1:15000-19852 GCA_009830355.1 Cherax destructor | reverse complement strand
GAGTTTAGTGGCTTTGAGGTGGATGTGGCCACAAGTGTTCGAGGAAATATAAAAAATCTTGATAACCCATGTACCTTACAATTTTGGTACCACTGGTAATGTCTTATAACCTATGCCCTAAGTAAAGGGAAACAATTCTGGAACGTGCAATGCATGTTCGATAGGCAGGCTGGCCGGCTAGCTGGCCAGCGGCTGGCTTGGCTGGCTGATTGACTTTGGCTGTCTCTATCTCCGTCTGTCTGTATCTATCTCTGTCTGTCTATCTCTGTCTCACAGGTACACATAAATACAATTATACATAGTGTAAATTAAATATGATAACCCAAAAAATCCAAACAAAGTGCTATACTGTGCTTGTAGATATAATGCATAGTAAGCATAACTGGCAAATAATACATATTTACACTTGGTCAGGAATCAGATGTGATGACTGTTGTGTGTAATACCTGTTGGTTCACGAGTGGCTCTCTCTAAAACACACACAGAGAGAGAGAGAGAGAGAGAGAGAGAGAGAGAAAAGAGCAGAGAGAGAAAAAAGAGCAGAGAGAGAGAGGGAGAAAAAAAAGCAGAGAGAAAAAAAAAGCAGAGAGAAAAAAAAGAAAAAAAAAGAGAGAGAGAGAGAGGAAAAGCAGAGAGAGAGAGAGAGAAGAAAAGAAAGAGAGAGAGAGAGAGAGAAAAGCAAAGAGAGAGAGAGAGAGAAGAGAGAGAGAGAGAGAGAGAAAAGCAGAGAGAGAGAGAGAAAAGCAGGAGAGAGAGAGAGAAAAGCAGAGAGAGAGAGAGAAGAGAAAAGAGAGAGAGAGAGAGAAAAAGCAGAGAGAGAGAGAGAGAAAAGCAGAGAGAGAGAGAGAAAAGCAGAGAGAGAGAAAGCAGAGAGAGAGAGAAAAGCAGAGAAGAGAGAGAGAGAGAGAGAGAAAAGCAGAGAGAGAGAGAGAAAGCAGAAGAGAGAGAAGAGGAGAGAGAGAGAGAAAGCAGAGAGAGAGAAAAGCAGAGAGAGAGAAAAGCGAGAGAGAGAGAAAAGAGAGAGAGAGAGAGAGAAAAGCAGAGAGAGAGAGAAAAGAGAGAGAGAAAAGCAGAGAGAGAGAGAGAAAAGCAGAGAGAGAGAGAAAAGCAGAGGGAGAGAGAGAAAAGCAGAGAGAGAGAGAGAGAAAAGCAGAGAGAGAGAGAGAAAAGCAAGAGAGAGAGAAGCAGAAGAAGAAGCAGAGAGGAAAAGCAGAGAGAGAGAGAGAGAGAGAGAAAAGCAGAGAGAGAGAGAGAGAGAGAGAAAAGCAGAGAGAGAGAGAAAGAGAAAGAGAGAGAGAAGCAGAGAGAGAAATGCAGAAGAGAGAGAGAAGATAGATAGGCAGAGACATATTTATGTGTAACAGTGAAAACAAATAAAGCCAAGGCAGTGCACGCTCATCAAATGTCACCACTGCTGCACCGTCAGCAGTGGAGTGACACTCACAGTTACACCATGCTTCAAGGAAGCTTATTATTATTATTTTTTTTTCAACAAGATGGCCGTCTCCCTCCGAGGCAGGGTGACCCAAAAAGAAAGAAAATCCCCAAAAAGAAAATACTTTCATCATCATTCAACACTTTCACCTCACTCGTACATAATCACTGTCTTTGCAGAGGCTCTCAGATACTACAGTTTAGAATAGTCCCTCCAAACTGTTACTATCCCAGACCCCTCCTTTAAAGTGCAGGCATTGTACTTCCCATTTCCAGGACTCAAGTCCGGCTAAACCAATAACCGGTTTCCCTGAATCCCTTCATTAAATATTTCCCTGCTCACACTCCAACAGCTCGTCAGGTCCCAAAAACCATTTGTCTCCTTTCACTCCTATCTAACACGCTCACACACGCTTGCTGGAAGTCCAAGCCCCTTGCCCACAAAACCTCCTTTAACCCCTCCCTCCAACCTTTTCGAGGACGACCCCAACCCCTCCTTCCTTCCCCTACAGATTTATACGCTCTCCAAGTCATTCTACTTTGATCTATTCTCACTAAATGACCAAACCACCTCAACAACCCTTCTTTAACCCTCTGACTAATACTTTTAGTAATTCCATATCTCTTCCTAATTTGCACACTCCAAATTCTCTGCATAATATTTACACCACACATTGCCCTTAGACAGGGCAATTGCCTCCAGCCTCCTCCTTGCTGCTGCATTTATAACCCAAGCTTCACACTCATATAAGAGTGTTGGTGCCACTATACTTTCATACATTCCCTTCTTTGCCTCAATAGATAGTGTTTTTTGTCTCCACAGATACCTCAACGCACCACTCACCTTTTTCCCTTCATCAATTCTATGGTTAACCTTATCTTTTATAAACTCATCCGCTGATAAGTCAACTCCCAAATATCTGAAAACATTCACTTCTTCCATACTCCCTCTCTCCAATGTGATATCCAATGTTTTCTTTATGTAAATCGTTTGATACCCTCATCACCTTACTCTTATTTTTGTTCACTTTCAACTTTCTACCTTTACACACCCTCCCAAACTCGTCCACTAACCTTTGTAACTTTTCTTTAGAATCTCCTATAAGCACAGTATCATCAGCAAAAAGTAACTGTGTCAACTCCCATTTTGTACTTGATTCCCCATAATTTAATCCCACTCCTCTCCCCAACACGCTACCATTTACTTTTTTTACAACCCCATCTATAAATATATTAAACAAACATGGTGACATCACACATCCCTGTCTAAGACCTACTTTTACCGGAAAGTAATCTCCCTCTCTCCTACACACCTTAACCTGAGCCTCACTATCCTCATAAAAAAACTTTACAGCATTCAGTAATTTACTACCTATTCCATACACTTGCAACATCTGCCACATTGCTCCCCTATCCACTTTATCATATACTTTTTTTAAATCCATAATTTTTTTTTTATTAACACATCGGCCGATTCCCACCAAGGCAGGGTGGCCCGAAAAAGAAAAACTTTCATCATCATTCACTCCATCACTGTCTTGCCAGATTGGTGCTTTACACTACAGTTATAAAACTGCAACATTAACACCCCTCCTTCAGAGTACATACACTGTACTTCCCATCTCCAGGACTCAAGTCCGGCCTGCCGATTTCCCTGAATCCCTTCATAAATGTTACTTTGCTCACACTCCAACAGCAAGTCAGGTCCCAAAAACCATTCGTCTCCATTCACTCCTATCAAATACGCACACGCATGCTTGCTGGAAATCCAAGCCCCTCACACACAAAACCTCTTTTACCCCCTCCCTCCAACCTTTCCTAGGCCGACCCCTACCCCGCCTTCCCTCCACTACAGATTTATACACTCTCGAGGTCATTCTGTTTCGTTCCATTCTCTCTACATGTCTGAACCACCTCAACAACCCCTCCTCAGCCCTTTGGATAATAGTTTTGGTAATCCCGCACCTCCTCCTAATTTCCAAACTCCGAATTCTCTGCATTATATTCACACCACACATTGACCTCAGACATGACATCTCCACTGCCTCCAGCCTTCTCCTCGTTGCAACATTCATCACCCATGCTTCACACCCATATAAGAGTGTTGGTATAACTATACAGTGGACCCGTTAACGAATACCCCGAAATCGTGAATTATGTAAGTTAATTTTGTAAGTTTTGTGGAAGTGTATTTTGGGGTCTGAAATAGACTAACCTACGTGAAATTTTTCCTTAAGGGAGTAAATTCGTCGTAATGGCACTTGAGCAGACTTCAGGGTGAAGTTTTACAAACTCGGGGGTCCATGTACTCTCATACATTCTCCTCTTAACTTCCATGGACAAAGTTCTTTGTCTCCACAGACTTCGAAGTGCACCACTCACCCTTTTCCCCTCATCAATTCTATGATTCACCTCATCCTTCATAGACCCATCTGCTGACATGTCCACTCCCAAATATCTGAATACATTCACCTCCTCCATACTCTCTCCTCCAATCTGATATCCAATCTTTCGTCACCTAATCTTTTGTTATCCTCATCACCTTACTCTTTCCTATATTCACTTTCAATTTTCTTCTTTTACATACCTTACCAAATTCATCCACCAACCTCTGCAACTTCTCTTCAGAATCTCCCAAAAGCACATTGTCATCAGGAAAAAGCAACTGTGACAACTCCCACTTTGTATTTGATTCTTTGTCTTTTAACCCCACACCTCTTGCCAAGACCCTCGCATTCACTTCTCTTACAACCCCATCTATAAATATATTGAACAACCACGGTGACATCACACATCCCTGTCTTAGGCCTACTTTTACCGAGAAATAATCTCCCTCTCTCCTACACACTCTAACCTGAGCCTCACTATCCTCATAAAAGCTCTTCACTGCTTTCAGTAACCTACCTCCTATTCCATACACCTGCAACATCTGCCACATTGTCCCCCTATCCACACTATCATACGCCTTTTCCAAATCCATAAATGCCACAAAAACCTCTTTACCCTTATCCAAATACTGTTCACCTATATGTTTTACTGCAAACACTTGGTCTACACACCCCCTACCTTTCCTAAAGCCACCTTGTTCATCTGCTATTCTGCTCTCCGTCTTACTCTTAATTCTTTCAATAATAACTCTACCATACACTTTACCTGGTATACTCAACAGACTTATTCCCCTATAAGTTTTGCGCTCTCTTTTGTCCCCTTTGCCTTTATACAAAGGAACAATACATGCTCTTTGACAGTCCCTAGGTACCTTACCCTCTTCCATATATGTATTAAATAATAGCACCAACCACTCCAAAACTATATCTCCACCTGCTTTTAACATTTCTACCTTTATCCCATCAATCCCAGCTGCCTTACCCCCTTTCATTCTACCCACTGCCCCACAAACTTCCCCCACACTCACAAC
>WNWK01035326.1:0-10000 GCA_009830355.1 Cherax destructor | reverse complement strand
GTCTGGTAGCGCAGAGAAAGAGTTTGAAGTTTCCATAGCAGTCTCTTTCGTCTTCATCGTTTCTATCTCTCCATTCATCCTCTTGATCTTCAACTTCGTTCTATGCTGTCCGGCTACTGCCCAGGTTCCCTTCATGACCTGAGGACTCACAACAAGAGGACTACTACAAATCCTCTTGTTTTCCTTTGTCAATCGCTGTATCTCGAGCTTAGCCACCCTCAATTCCTCCTTAAGCTGCTGGTAAAGTTGCTCAATGGAGTGCATCTTGGTTAGTCCACAGAGTACACTAGACACGTCTTCACTGAGCAAGGTACAGGTCACCACTGAGGTACAGGTCACCAGTACAGGTACAGATCACCAGTACAGGTACAGGTCACCAGTCTTGGGCCCCGGACACTGATTATTCTGTGCTAGGTTTACTATTGCTATTACCTTTATCATATTGATGGATCAGTTAACGTTAGACTGTCCTGGAGGTGCTATCATGGAGAAATTATAGAGATACTCTTGACCCTTTTATAACTACTTGTATTACGGTGTTACCGGGCATCCTCTTCAGCTTTCTCCAAGTGCTATTTTTTTTTTTATAAATATTATTGTCTCATTTTTTATTTTTTTATTCTTTTCTATTTTTCCTGTTTCTTCATTTCTCACTTTTACAGTACAGCCTCTCCTCACTTACTGATGGAGTTCCGTTCCTAAAACCACATCGGTAAACGAATTCGTCGCTAATCGAGGAATCACCTCTTACTAACACTTCAAAAGTGTCACCACCCAAGATACTGCATGCCTTGGCTTGAATAATTAAAAGGCTCATCAGCATTCTTTTTTGTACCTAATCGTCAAACCAGATCGCCAATAATTTCTCCATTTCATGAATGAGGCCTTTCTGCTGCCTAGTTATTATGGCTTGAATTCCTGTCGATGCTTTCACTGCCTCTTTCACTCTATCTTTATCTTTCAAGATAGTGAAAATGGTAGAATGCGCCAGTTTCAAGTCATCGGCTATCACTTGCACTCTCTTACCAGCTTCTTACTTGTTTATAATCTTCATTTTCACCTCAAGATCGAGAGCCTTCCTTTGTTTCTTGGTGCTTCCTTCAGGTGAAATCAAGATCTTCCTTTTTGCTGACATCTTGTACTATGGGATGCATAATAAAGTGCAAATTTGTACAGATATGTAGTCTTGGAGACAGTGAAAGCTAGTGTACTCAGTGACTGTAGGAAGGAGACTGAGATGCTTGACACCGCGTTGCATAAAATACAAACTCGTGGGAGAACCTGAATGATTAAACTCAGTGAACAAAGTATGTCGATGGTAATAATACAGCTTCTCCTCACTTAACGACGGAGTTCCATTCCTGAGACCACGTCGTTAAATGAATTCGTCGCTAAGAGAGGAGCATACTACAATGGTAGTGAGTTTGTCTCCCATCTTTGATATTGTTTTAATGTCACCTTTGCACCATTTATAACATTTCTGGTATATTTTTAAATGTTTATGCAGTAGTGTACTGTAGTATATTGACATAAACAGAATAGAGGAAATCAGCTCTAATTTACATTATTTAGGTATGGATACTGGTCAGAGAGCCCGTTGTAAGTCTGAGGCGTCGGTAAACGAGTACGTCGCTAAGTGAGGAGAGGCTGTAATAATAATAATAATAATAATAATAATAATTAATAATCACTCATATGTATTTTGTAAAGGATTGGTAGCTGATATTTAACCCTTTCACTGTTGGTGCCGTATAGGTACGGCTTACGAGCCAGTGTTGGTGACGTATTAATATGCCAAAATTCTAGCGGCTTCAGATCTAGCAGGAGAAAGCTGGTAGACCTACATGTGAGAGAATGGGTCTGTGTGCTCAGTGTGCGCATTATAAAAAAATCGGGAAGGCCACAGTGCATTGTGGGAGTGCTAATTAAGTATGCTTTGGTCACCAAGCCTAGCGGTAAGGAATACCTCACTCTCTGGCGAATTGGGACTCTTCCCTTCCCAAGTGATACTTCTAACACAGATTGAAGTGTCAGTGAAGATGAATCTCATGGTTTTGAGGAGTTTGTGACAGAAAGCAATGACCAGGATACCAGAAATACATACAGTAGTGCTGAAAACCCAGATGATTATCAACCTTCCACCAAAAAAAGTCAGTGACTTATTTCCATGTTGGTGGTGGGGAAGATGGCATGGGTGGTGGGAAAGGCAGCGTGGGTCATGGGGAAGGCAGCGTGGGTTTGTGCAAACATGTTTTATCAACAATATAATGTTTGTGTGGTTATTGTGTTGCATACAATGAGTGGATATATATGCATTATATTGGTCTCACAGGCCACAAAAGTTACATGAAAAAATAAAATACTAGAAAAGAAAAAATTTGAATAAAGTAAAAATAATATTACCGAGTGAGCGGCAGTAGCTGATGTTGCTGTAAGTTGTTCACTTTGTCAACTTCACGCCTCTATATCTCCGTAAGTACTGATTGCAAAAATATTCTTAAGATTTTGGTAAGACAAAATAATTTTTTTTTCGAATATTTTTCGACAGAGTGAGTTCAGGATCAGGGTTCTTGACAGTAAAAGGGTTAAACCACTCTGGAGCAATTGTTACTATTATTAATTATTATTGTTATAATAACAAACAAACAAACAAACAAATTTTATTTCATTGCAGATTGCAGATTACATAGGTATCTGTAGTTACAATGTAAATTGAGTGCAAGGAGAGCCACTGACATGCCATGGCATTAGGGGCAGCTTATTCTAGTCCTTAAAGACTATGTACTTAATATTAGAGAAATTTATTGAGTTTATTCTAGTTAAAAATTATTTGCAAAATTACAATATGATGAAATTTTACTGTTTAAATTATTATATAATGATATTAGATTGTTACAGGTGTTAAGATTCTTGAATGATAATATGGAATTGAGATTATCTTAAGGAAAATAACATTGAGCATTTTTGACATAAACTTATAATATGAGTAGGGGGTAACATAATAGTAACATATTATTAAAAATTGAGATTATCGTATAGGAAAGTAATAATGAGCATTTTTCAAAGTAGTTTATAGTATGATCATTTAGTTTTGGGTGAGTAGGTGGTTTTTGAGTTGAGTCTTAAATTGATTTTCAGACAAGATTATCTTAATATTTACTGGTAATGAATTCCAGATTCTGGGGCCCTTTATGTGCATAGAATTTTTACATAGGTTGATATGAACACGGGGTATATCAAAAAGTGATCTGTGTCTTGTGTTGTGGTCATGGGTCCTATTAAAGTTGGTGAGGAGAATTTTGAGCAGAAGGTTTATGTTAGAGTGTAAAGTTTTATATATGTAGTAGGCACAAGAGTAAGTATGAATGTTATTACAACCTCAGGTTCAATGGCCTGTTAACCTGAGTGTAAAGGGAGCTTGGAGCAAAGAAACACACTAGAAGATGTATTGAAATTGTACTTCCTTCAAAAATTAGTTAGATTAATTCCAAACTTTTGTCTTTTCCTTCACCAAGTAATTGTGATTATATAAGACTTTTGTCTTTTCCTTCACCAAGTATAACAAAGTGCTATTTACACATATGTACACTATATACAAAGGAGTAGTGTTTAGTGCATGCCACAGTTGTCTAGGCTAAGCAGCAGCCAAAAGACAGACAACTTTCCACAACCAGCTCTATGCAGGAATTCCAATGACAAACCGCGAGTGGTAACCACGTCACCTTTGTCATTGTTAAACTCGCATTTTAATTGGCTGAACCGAGTCGTTGATTTGATGATGGGGCCCTCATCACCAAACCCTTAACGATGGTTCCCTGGTTGGAGGGGAGCCTATGTAGGTGTGTTTAACATGCTCCGAATAAAGGTTACATACTCTTTGCATGCAACACCCCCACCCCAAGAGGGCTCAGGACTAGGCTTCCACCTCAAATGGGTAGAGTGCCACCATGGCACATTATAATAATGGGACCGCCTTTCCCCTCAACCATCCCACTCATTAGTTAAAGCTAAACTTTTCTCGAGACATAAAGTCCAGCTTTAAACTTAAGAGTGAGACAGCAGACGGTAGGGCTAGCATAGGTCCAAGGTGCCTGCGGTCGGTAGCAGGGCACCCCCACTAAAAAAAAAAAAACCCACTAGGGGGAAAAAAAGGGCTGGTTCTACCCAAAGTCCCTAACACATCCTAACTAAATACAATGACTTCTGGACAACACATCAGCTAGTGTATTAATTTTTCCAGCAATGTGTATAATTTTTATATTGTAGGGTTGCAACCTAATACTCCAACGCATGAGTCTGGTATTTTTGTTCTTCATACTCTGGAGATACACCAGAGGGTTGTGGTCGCTTTAGATGGAGACCACCTTAGAGGACTGGCCCACGTAGACATCAAAATGCTCTAATGCCAGAAGTAGAGCCAGGCCCTCCTTCTCTATAGTAGAGTAGGCCCTCTGGTGTGGTTGATATTTGGCAGAGAAGTACGCCACAGGCTGCAACCCATCATCCCCAGATTGCAAAAGCACTGCCCCCACCCCAGACTCACAAGCGTCAATCTGCAAGGAAAATGGTTTTGAAAAGTCTGGAGACAACAGAATGGGTGCAGTACAAAGTAATCTCTTTGCTTTCGTAAAGGCATCTTGACATTCTGGGGTCCAAATAAAGGGAACTTTGTGACTGGTAAGTGAGGTTAGAGGTGCAACAATATCTGCAAAATTTTTACAGAATCTTCTATAAAACCCTACCATCCCTAGAAAACGTTGAAGGGATTTCCTGTCAGGGGGAACTGGATAATTTTTAATGGCCAGAATTTTTGCAAATTTAGGGGCCACTTTGCCACTACCTACTGCATGGCCCAGAAAATTAATAGTAGATTGGCCAAAGGATGACTTTGATAAATTAACAGTTTAATGAAAACTCTGGAAGGTCTCAAAGAGAGCCTTAAGCCTAAAGCCACAACAACTATGTCATCTAGGTAAGCTGCCGTGCCTTCAAGTTCTTTAATAGCCTGATGGATAAGTCTCTGGAATGATGCAGGAGAGTTTTTCATTCCGAAGGGGGTCACTGTATACTGATAATGACCTCCTGGAATTACGAAGGCAGAGATTTCCTTCGCCTTATCTGTTAAAGGTACTTGATAGTAACCTTTAAGGAGGTCCAATTTGGATACAAAAGTAGCCTTACCCACAAAGTCGATTACATCATCCAGACGTGGCAGAGGATAGGCATCTGCAATTGTGACCTCATTCACCTTACGGTAATCTGTGCACATTCGGAACCCTCCATCAGCTTTGTTAACAAGGATGCACGGTGAAGCCCACGGACTAGATGACTCCTCGACTAACCCATGCTCTAACAGAAATTCTACCTCCTGTTGAAGTAGCTTCTGTTTTTCAGGATTAGCTCTGTAAGGGGAGAGTTTAATAGGTTTAGAGTTTCCAACATCTACATCATGATATCCTAATGTACATTTTTCGGCACATCCGAAAAAATATCAGGATAAGACTGTAGGAGCGCAGTTAAACTAGTTACTTGAGACTTGGTCACACCCAACATTAAAGGTTTAGGGTCCTTGAGGAGGACCGAATTTGGAAGCTTTACATTAATCTCAGAGTGCAAAGAGTCAGGGTCATCAGAGGCAGAGGACAGAGTCATTACCGGAACTTTATCTGGTGTATTAAAAGCTTTAATTTGATTAATGTGGTAAGTTTTACTTTTTGAGGTCTTGTCAAGGGGAGATACCACATAATTTACATCAGATAATTTACTTACGATTTGCATTGGTCCCGTAAATCTAGCTTTCAAGGTGTGGCCAGGTATAGGCTCCTGTACCAACACCTTATCTCCTGGATGGAAGGAGCGAAATTTTGAGTTTCTGTCATACCTCTGTTTCATCGTATTTTGAGCTGCCTTCAAGTTAGCCTTAGCCAACTGACGTGCTACCTGCAACCTTGAAGAAGGGTTGTAGCTGGTTGTGGAGGCGTCTTCTCCCATCCATCCTTCTTGAGCACACGTAGAGGACCTCGTACATTGTGCCCAAATATCAGCTCAAAAGGACTGTACCCTGTAGACTCTTGCACTGTTTCTCTCATTGCGAATAGCAACAGAGGAAGTGATTCATCCCAGTCTGTAGGAAAATGCATGCAGAATGTTCTCATCATTGTTTTTAACGTCTGATGGAATCTTTCCAAGGCACCTTGGGACTGAGGATGATAGGCAGTGGATAGGTTATGAACTATTCCTACCCTAGTTAATGCTTCCCTAAATGCTTTGGCAGTGAAGTTAGTACCTTGATCACTTTGAATAGTTTTAGGAATTCCAAAGCAAGAGATAAACTTAGTTAAAGCTTTAAGGATTGCTTTAGTGTTAATACTGCGCATGGGAACTGCCTCTGGATATCTAGTTACTCTATCCATGATTGTGAATAAGTACTGATTTCCAGACTTAGCTTTAGGTAGTGGACCTACACAATCTATTATCAATTCTGAAAAAGGGTCTCCATTAACAGGAATGGGATGGAGAGGTGCAGGTTTAATGGGGTGTCCAGGTTTCCCTACCTGCTGACATTCTGGACAACAGCAAATATGATTCTTTACATCTTGCCTTAACTTTGGCCAAAAGAATTCTTTTGTTATTCGGTATTGAGTTTTGGTAATTCCCAAATGGCCTCCTAAAGAAGAATTATGGGCTATATTTAGTATCTGAGACCTAAACTTTCTGGGAACCACTAACAAACAAACAAACAAACAAACAAATTTTATTTCATTGCAGGTTACATGGGTATTGGAAGTTACAATGTAAATTGAGTGCAAGGAGAGCCACTGACATGCCATGGCATTAGGGGCAGCTTATTCTAGTCCTTAAAAACTAGGTACTTAATATTAGAGAAATTTATTGAGTTTATTCTAGTTAAAAATTATTTTCAAAATTACAATATGATGAAATTTTACTGTTTAAATTATTATATAATGATATTAGATCTTAGATTGTTACAGGTGTTAAGATTCTTGAATGATAATATGGAATTGAGATTATCTTAAGGAAAATAACATTGAGCATTTTTGACATTAACTTATAATATGAGTAGGGGGTAACATAATAGTAACATATTATTAAAAATTGAGATTATCGTATAGGAAAGTAACAATGAGCATTTTTCAAAGTAGTTTATAGCATGATCATTTAGGTTTGGGTGAGTAGGTGGTTTTTGAGTTGAGTCTTAAATTGATTTTCAGACAAGATTATCTTAATATTTACTGGTAATGAATTCCAGATTCTGGGGCCCTTTATGTGCATAGAATTTTACATAGGTTGATATGAACACGGGGTATATCAAAAAGTGATCTGTGTCGTGTGTTGTGGTCATGGGTCCTATTAAAGTTGGTGAGGAGAGTTTTGAGCAGAGGGTTTATATTAGAGTGTAAAGTTTTATATATGTAGTAGGCACAAGAGTAAGTATGAATGTTCTTTACGGTGAGTAGTTTGAGACTTTTGAATATTGGTGGAGTATGCTGTCTAGAGTGGGAATTTGTTATCATTCTGACTGCGGCCTTTTGTTGTGTTATGAGTGGTCTAAGGTGATTTAACGTTGTTGATCCCCATGCACAGATTCCATAGGTGAGATACGGGTAGATAAGTGAATGATAGAGTGCAAGGAGAGCTGATTGAGGTACATAATAGTGTATCTTTGATAATATACCTACTGTCTTCGAGATTTTCTTGGAAATTTGTTGTATATGTGTTTGGAATTTAAGGCTACTGTCAAGGTGGATTCCTAGGAATTTTCCCTCTGTGAGTCTTGTGATGGGTGTACCATTAAGTGTTATGTTAAGTGGAACATTTGTGACTTTGCTTCCAAACTGTATGAAGTAGGTCTTGTCAGTATTGAGAGTAAGCTTGTTAGTCGTCATCCATGTTGATATTTTCTGTAATTCGGCATTAACAGTGTTGGCCAGTATAACTGGATTTGGGTGAGAGAAGACATATGTTGTGTCATCTGCAAATAAAATGGGGTTGAGTAGTTGTGATGCATTCGGTAGGTCATTTATGTAAATGAGGAATAGGAGTGGCCCCAGGACACTTCCTTGAGGACTCCGATTGTAATTGGTTGTGTGGAAGAGTTCTCTCCATTTGTGTACACGTATTGGCTTCTGTTGGTGAGGTATGATTTTAGGTAGTTGAGTGGGTGCCCCTTATACCATAGTGTGCTAATTTTGTGAGCAGTAAATCATGGTCGACTGTATCAAAAGCTTTGCGGAGATCAATGAAGATTCCCAGTGGGACTTCTTTTTCTCAAGTGCTGTATATATTAACTCCAACATGTGTGTAATAGCATCGTTTGTGCTCTTGTTTGTCCTGAATCCAAATTGACAGGGGTTGAGTACATTGTGTGAGACGAGGTAGGAATAGATTTGTCTATGAATTAATTTTTCGAAGATTTTAGAAAGCAATGGTAAATTAGAAATTGGTCTATAATTATTCAGGTCTGTTTGATCACCTCCTTTGTGGATCGGGTGACCCTAGCTATTTTGAGAATTGATGGAAAGGTAGAGGCTTCAATGGATTTATTGAATAGTGTTGCTATGATTGGTGACAGTACCTGTGAAGCTTTTTGTACATAAAAGTTGGTAGGCTGTTTATGTCTCCTGCCTTGTTTTTAAGGGTGTTGATTATGAGCGAGACTTCAATTGGGTTGGTAGGAGCTAGGAATAGCGTATTAGGGTAGGTGTTTGTGAGGTAGTCTGTTGGACGGGTGTTTGAGCTTGGGATTTTACTCGCTAGATTCTTTCCTATGGTGGAGAAGAAAACATTAAGTCTGTTTGCTGTCTCAGTAGGTGAGAGTAGGGGTTCATCTGCTCTTGATAATTTGATGGTGTTGTTTTTCGCTATCTTATTATTTCCTAGAATTGCAGATAGGGTCTTCCAGGTCTTTTTCATATCACCTTTTATGTTCTGGAGTCTGTTCTCATAATACAATTTTTTTGATCTCCTTATCAGGCTGGTAAGGGTTGATGAGTAGCGTTTGGATTGTTCTCTGGTTATTAGACCCCTTCTGTATTGTTTTTCATATTGGTGCCTTTTGTTAATGGATTTAAGGATGCTCTTATCTGTTTGTTGTTTTCCCTCCACCTCCTTACCAGTTTCAGTGCAGACTAAGTAATTATTTTTTAAGAGATATTTGACCGGGTGACCCGAAGTGGATTTACCCATAGCTGCCTCAAAAGCAGAGTTTAGTGAGGAGTCTTTCCGTTGTTCCTCCCGAAAGGACAGTCCCTCAGGCATGGAAACAGAGACATCTGGCAATCCTGCAACCCTGGAATAGGAAGGCTTGATCTGGGGCTGTTCACTAAATTTACGAGGCTCTGGCCAGTTTTCCTCGCAAAACAAATTGGTTAGTCCGAGATCAGAGTCGTCCAAGGACGAGTTAACATTCTTATCAGACATCACTTTGGATTGTGCCCGAGTTATGGCCAACATCAGGGAAGAATTAACCATTATGGGTTCCTATACATTTAGTAGACTCAATGTTATTTACCCAGTAATAGCATTGCATCCTTCATAGGAAATCCCTCCGAGACACCAACAGTCAAATACCCAGTGTAGTATTTACTCTGCACATAGATTTGATGTAAAGGGACAGAAAATACTGCTCCTCCAAAAGCTTCTAACAGAACTGAGGATTGCAAAGAGGTTTGATCAGAAAGGGGTAGTACTCCCTCTCTTATAAGTGAGCAATATGCTCCAGTATCCCTAAAGGTTCTAACTTCCTTTTTCTCTGAATGTTCCTGAAGGGATATTTTACACATACTATAATAGGGGGCCATCCCCTTCTCTACTTCTTCCTGGGACATATTATTTGGGATATTAGCAATTTTCCCAAATGGTTGGGGTTTACTTGGACAATTGGGTCTGATGTGGCCAGGCTTGCCACAGTTATAACATACCATCTCAGCTTTAACTTTGGCACCTCGTTGATTTTGTGGCTTACGCCACTCTGGATACT
>WNWK01035325.1:0-19852 GCA_009830355.1 Cherax destructor | reverse complement strand
TTTGCTTTCGTTTTAAAAATTTTTTTATTCTAAAAAAAAAATAGAAGATTTATTGTTATGTATTCAACTGCATCATTGATAAACGGTATAAATAATATCAGTGCATTTTGTGAAAGAATAGGGGGTTTGACAGTTTATGTGTTTGGGCCCATGTTGTGATTTGTTTATTTTTGAACATCAAAAAAAAGGGGGAAAATTTTTTCCGCTATTTAAAAACTCAGTTTAAAGGGTTTTTTTGTCGTCGAAACCAATCAAAATCATCACCATTTGATAGTATATCTTTTTTTCTGTCGAATGAGACCAAAAACCCAAAAGAAAAAACCACAAATACCATACAAAATACACCCAAAGTCGCTTTTTTTAAAAAAAAAAACGGCCTTTTTTTTTTTCTCATTATCTTGCGTGCTTCAGGTTTTTTTTTATATTTCGCACACTGACCACGCAGACCCATTTTTTTTTTTGGGGGGGCCCCTGCCAGCTTTCTTCCACCAGATTTGAAGGCACTGGGAATTTAGGGTAAAAGAGTCGTGACCGACCCTCCGACTGACGTACTAGTAGGGCCCCCCCCCTCAAAGGGTTAAGGATGCTGGGTGTTAGGGGGGGATTGTTAAGTCTCTTATCTGTGATCTGTTTATTTTTTGGGCAATGTCTGTTATAGAGGTTGTGTTTTTTTTTAAGAAAGTTCTTGATGCATTCATTAGTATCTGAATGTGTTTCAATTCATTCCCCCAGTCAATGTTCGTCATAGCTGATAAAAATTTTTAACAGCTGACTCATTATGTAGTCGGGAAGGTTTTTTTTGAAATTTTTTGGGGCCCCAAAAATCCCCGGGTTAGTTATGAAAAAGGGGGGGGGTAGTGGTCTGTGGGTTTCGGATTATGCCTGATTTTAGAGGGGATATTGTGTTAGTCCAGATTGGTCTAGAAACGGGATATTCTCTGAGATTTTTTGGGGGTTTTTTGGGATTTTTTTGGGGTAGTAATAAGCAGTTGCTCATAGTGTTTGTGAATTCAGTTACCTGTGGGTCCGGGGTCATGGGGGGTTTATGAAAAAATTTCCCCCCGGGAAAAACAAATGTTTTTTGTTAAGGCGTGAATCATTAGGGGGTTTTCCCCTATTTTTTCACTAAAGTGGCGGATGTTTGACTTTTAATCTGTAGATGTTTATCACTGTGGGGGGTTTTTTTGGGAGGTTTTTTTTTTTTAAAAATTTTGCTATAATTTTTTCCCCCTCCATGTTCATCCCTTGTGCAAGATTTTTTTGATAATTCGAGTTGATCTGTATAATATATTGCTGTTCCCCCCTCGCTGGTCTGTCCTACAGTTGGGGAATGGCTGTGTAACCTGGGATGGCTAGACACCTGTAGTATCAGGTTTTTTTGGGCCCGGTCTGGGGGGGGTGATGATTGACATTTTGGGGCTATGGGGTTGGGGGAAAAAAGGGGAGGTCATCAAAATTTTTCCCAAAAATCTAACTTTTAAAATTTAAGATAGGGGTTTTTGTTGCTCTGAGTAATGTCTTTGTTGATCAGCTGTGTAATAATTTTCAGTTGCTGTTGGAGTCATGTAAGTCATTTAATAATAGGTTGATATCAGGATCAATCCTGAATTAGGATTTAGTGTGATTCTATAACTAGACTTGAGAACAATGGATTATCCCCAAACCCCCTTTAAAGATATGGTATTAGATTAAAGTCTTACTTTAATGGATTAAAACAATTATGTGCAAGTGTTTCTAAAATTTTTTTTGTGATATAGGATATTTGAATAATGTTAATGATATACTTTTAACTGTCTAATGAAGGGTTTAAAAAATAACCCCCCAAAGACTAGTATTAAATTGATAGGGGAAAAAAAATTTTTTTGGTTTCCCCAAAATTGCACTGGTTAAATTTTTTTTTATAAAAAGGGAATAAGAGGTCAATGAATGCAAGGAGCTATTGAACTAATAGAAAAAAAAGTTTTGACAAAATTTTTTAAAAAAAATTTTTTTATTAAATTTAAAATTAATAAAGTGACTGAAGTTGGTTTTAATTTTGGGAAAAGGTATTTATAAAATATAAGTAAATGATTGAAAATTTTTCAGGTAGTTGCTATTAAGGAAATAAAAAGTACATACACAATGAGGTAGTTGTTTGAATATAAGAATAAAATTTAAAAAAAAAAGTGACTGAAATTTGCTTATGGAAAAGGGGAAAAAAGTATGAGTAAATTTTAAAGCACTTATTTGGTTTTAGCTTATAAGAAAAAAATAAACCCCAAATCAAAAAACAATGAGGTAGTTGTTTGTTTATAAGAATAAAAAAAAAAAAACAATAGTGAAAAGGTTAAAATTAAAAATTTTAAGTAAAAAGTAATTACTAATACTGAAAAAAGTTGGGGGTTGGGGGGAAAAGGTAATGATAGATATGTATTAAAAATAAAAAATAAAAAAAAAAAGGTTACAGATAAGTTTAAAGATATATATATAGTAAAAAAAAAGGGTTTTACAATTATATTTAGTGGGGAAAATTTTTAAAAAAGTGAGGTTTTTGTTACTAGTACAACTGTTGCACTAATGCAGACTAAGGATTAGGTCATTGAAATTGTTCAGTCTCAAAGGTTGCATCTCAAAATTTGGCAGTTTTTTTTTCATTCGGGGGTATAGTAAGACCTACATTTGTTTTTTTAACTGGGATTTTCCCACCCCTTGAAGACTGGTGGTTTTGTCATTATTCTCCTTTGCTTTCTTACTTTTGTATAGTAGGTTCTGACGTTTTTTTTTGAGGCACTCGTTTATAAAGATCTTTTTTTCACTAATTGATGTTTTAAAAGATGGGTTTTCTGTTTTTCGGGGTGAAATCTAAGCAAACACTCTTTTTCTCCCTTTGTGTAAGTAATCGTGATTCGTTATTTCAGATGCTTACACCACATTTAAGTGGTCTTTATGGTCTGAAGAGCAGCATCTTTGCAGTTGGTATGGTTTATGCCACTTGGAAAGGTGCACTGCTAATTTTACCGCGTTGGATAACTTATCTTGCTCAGTTTTATCTTCTTGGAAAAAAAAATAGTCAGTCAGCTGGGTATCCATGTTGGTCTTCCAGTTCTTGGACAGCATCTTCAACCTTTTGTTTAAGGGATGTTATTTGTTCTGTATGGTTGGCTATGACTGATTGGAGGGTCTTTCAAAATCAGCCATCCCAGCTGTTTAAACTTCTTTTTGCTTAGGATCTTACTTTAAGGTGGGCTAACTTAGTTTCATGCTTAGATAGTGTTGACAAAGATTCATGTTTTCCTCAGTTAGGGTGGTGATTAGACTTAAGAAGTGACAGGATCATTTTCTACCTGAGATCGTTTTGATGGGTCAAACCTTTGAAGGCAGTGTGGTTTGAGGGGATTCCCATGGTTGGTGTTGGTTCTTCCCTGCCTTGGGTGGTGGTTGAGTAGGATGAGGGAGAGGGAGAGCAGCCATTGTGTTTGTTGACATGTTGCCTGGGGTGGTGGTGGGGGGGGTGGATGATGAAACCGGGCGTCCTGTGGGATAAATGAAATAGTCGAGATCTTGGTGATTTCTTGCTTTTCATGTCCTGCTTCTGTTATTAGGTCTCATAGTAGTACAAGGGTTGTTGTAGATAGGACGTAGAAGCTATAGTTGCCCAGAGCTTGTTTGGGTGCCCGTCCCGGCAGCGGGCTGTGTTTTGGGTTTGAATGGCACTCTCCACTTGGATCGATAATTTTTCGAGTAGGTGGTCTTAGTGTTGATATTCTTGAGTCATTCTGGGGCTAGGTGCGTTAGTGCAGCAGTTCTGGGAATTAGCCATCATAGAAGGGGGGGTTCTGGCTGGAGAAGAAAAAACAGAGCTTGGGTGCCACTGCCGCTGCCGCTTGCCACTTTGAGCAACACTTTATTGCTTGGCAGATACAAGATATATTAATTTAAAGATCAAAACACAACACTCTCTCAGAGGACTTTTTTTTTGACGCGTATGAAATACGTACGAATGCTGGGATGGTGGGGTCCTGGGTGGCTGGGGAGGCCAGTGGGCCCCGCTGAACAACAAAAGGCTATTTGGGAATGTTTTTTGTTTTTCCTTCCCGCAAAAAAGTGTTTATTCGGATACACAGATAAGTTAAAGAATTATAGATATTGTGGGAACCCAGGATAACCCAAGAAAGTCGATGACTTATTTCCTTTGTCTGACTTATTTTGGTTATCCTAGGTTCTCTAACAATATCTTAGATGATAATCAATGAATGACTTACCTAATTGTTGTTAAAGGGGCGATACTCACTCCTGGCCCCGTGTATCTAAATAAACTTACATTTTGGGGGGAAGGAAAAAAAAAATTCCTTTTCCTAAGCAAAGATTCGGCACACTTGAAATCACCTGATGCATTACCGAAAAGGAGCAAGGTGAAGCGATCCTTTGCTGTCTTGAAGCCTGGTGCATTTTCTTCTGACGATATAAGTTCTGTTGGCATTTTTTCCAGAAAACAATCTCTCGCAGCATTAAGATTGGATTCCCTTTGCCACCTCAGTAGGACCCCACTGACTCAGTGGTTTAACCCACGCGGCAATTGCGTTCAAAATTTTTCCACTCACGTGAACCGGTATTCATTCTTATGTCTTGTTAGATAATAATGTGCCCAATTCTTCAATTGTGCAAACCCGAAGTGTAACATAATCTCGGCAAAATGACGGCCCTTTATGTCTGCTGATGCTGTTTTCCCTGTTCAGTACTATTTTCGTGTTAGGAACCCGAAAATCCATCCCTTACCTTCCCTGTACAGTGGACCTTTTAAAATCGCTCCCATGAAGATCGGCAAATTTGAAAATCGCCACTTTTTCGGCAAAAAAACGATTGAAAATCGCCATTTTTGAAAATAGGCGGTCGTCTGAAACATGTCCGGTGGCCTCCCCCGGGCCCGGGCACATAAACACCACATTGAGCTAGTGTAATTGTTTTTTGCAGCAAGTGACCCACCCATGCATTCATCCATACATTTTATCATTATTCCATTCGTTTAGTGCTTGCAACTCTAAATGCCACCATGGGCCCAAAGAAAGCTCCTAGTGCCAGCTCTTTCAAAGAATGTGAGAAACCAAAGAACTCAAGAAAGAACACACCAGGCAGGGTACTTCCCCAACCAGGCAGGGACTTCCCACACCAGGCGGGTACATCCCCACACCAGGCAGGGACTTCCCCACACCAGGCAGGGTACTTCCCCACACCAGGCAGGGTACTTCCCCACACCGGAGGCACTTCCCCACACCAGGCTTCCCCACCAGGCATGTGGGTACTTCCCCACACCAGGCAGGGTACTTCCCCACACCAGGCAGGGTATTCCCACACCAGGCAGGGTACTTCCCCACACCAGGCAGGTACTTCCCACACCAGGCAGGATACTTCCCCACACAAATCAGCCAGAGTACTTCCCACACCAGGCAGGGTACTTCCCCACACCAGGCAGGGTATTCTCCCCACACCAGGCAGGGTATTCCCCACACCAGGCAGGGTACTTCCCCACACCAGGCAGGGTACTTCCCCACACCAGGCAGGGTACTTCCCACACCGGCAGGTTTCCCACACAGCGGTGACTTCCCCACACAAATCAGCCAGGGTACTTCCCACACAAATCAAGCAAGGGTACTTCCCACAAATCAGCCAGGGTACTTCCCCACAAAATCAGCCAGGTACTCACACCAGGTAGGGTACTTCCCACACCAGGCAGGGTACTTCCCCACACCAGGTAGGGTACTTCCCACACCCAGGTACTTCCACACCAGGCAGGGGTACTTCCTCCACACCAGGCAGGGTACTTCCCACACCAGGCGGGCATTTCCCACACCAGGCAGGGTACTTCCCACACCAGGCAGGTATTTCCCACACCAGGCAGGGTACCCCACACCAGGCAGGATACTTCCCCCACACAACTGGAGCCAGGAGTACTTCCCCACACCAGGCAGGGAGCTTCCCCACACAGGCAGGGTATTCCCACACCAGGCAGGGTACTTCCCCACCAGGCAGGGTACTTCCCACACCAGGCAGGACTTTCCCCACACAATCAGCCAGGCTTCCCACACAAGCAGGGTACTTTCCCACACCAGGCAGGGCACTTCCCACACCGGGGGTACTTTCCCACACCAGGCAGGGTACTTCCCCACACCAGGCTGGGCTTCCCCACACCAGGCGGGTACTTCCCCACCCAGGCAGGGTACTTCCCCACACCAGGCAGGGTACTTCCCCACACCAGGCAGGGTACTTCCCCACACCAGGCAGGTGCCTTCCCACACAAACAGCCAGGGTACTTCCCACACAAATCAGCCAGGGTACTCCCACACAAATCAGCCAGGGTACTTCCCCACACAAATCAGCCAGGGTACTTCCCCACACAAATCAGCCAGGGTACTTCACACAAATCAGCCGGGGTACTTCACCAAATCATCTAGGTGCTTCACAAAATCAGCCAGGTACTTCATCACACAAATCAGAGAGGTACTTCCCCACACAAATCAACCAGGGTACTTCCCCACACAAATCAGCCAGGGTACTTCCCACACCAAGCTCAAACAATGTCTTATTTTAGGATAAATGTTTTATTTTAGGTTAATATAGACATTTTAATTACTCCATCTATGATATTTTCTTCAAAATTATATAAAACATGTTACATATCATATAGCATATAAACATTGATACAATGTTTATATGCTATCAGGCTGAGGATTGGGTGGAGAGTAAACATTTCTTTTCTCTGATGCAGCGTTGAGAAACTGTAAATCTGGCGTCTGGTGCAGTAACCGCCCATCATACGCATTTGTTTACAATTCTTGGCATGAATTATTCATTACTTCTCCTTTGTTTATGACGGCATCTAAAGGTAGTTGTTAAACGATAACTCAGTGAACATGGTAATAATATGGCTGTATAGTGTAATAATATGGCTGTATAGTGTAATAATATGGCTGTGTAGTGTATAATATGTACAGTAGTGATGTACAGTAGACCGTCATTTAGCACGATAGTTACGTTCCTGAAAAAGTCGTGTTAGATAATTTCGTCTTAAATAATTAAAAGAACTTATGGGAAAAATAGGGTTACGTTCCCGGAGTCCCCAAAAAGCCAAACAAGTTTTTTTAGACCAACAGATCTTGCAAAAATTGAAGGCGAATAAAGTAATTGTAGTTCATTGTCGTGATATATTACTGCTTAAGACTACAAATGCAATAGAAATAATAGTATTTTTACCTTAAATTGTGGGTAATGATGTTTGTGGATGGTAGTGAAGAGTGGATATGGATGGTGTCCCTACTGGGCTGAGGTGGATGCTTGTTGGTTGTTGGTAGAAGTGGATGGTAGAGGTTCTGGTGCTGAAGTCGATGGTTGTATTGGAGTGTGCATAAATTCCCTTTTAAGGAATCTCGGGGCTCTTCTATTCTGCATTACATTATACAGCTGACGGTAAGGCATCATCAGCTGGTCTAGACCTCGTCAAAGTCCTGCTTCTAGTTTTTCAGGGTCCTCTTCGGAAAAAAGTCTGCAACTTTACCAAAGGGAACTTTTTCCATAACTCTGCAATGAACTGTTTTTCTTCAGGTTCTTCTTCTTCTTCTTCTGTTATCTCCCCCCCTTTGAATCTGTGCATCGAACTCTGCCAACATTTCCTCGGGACTCCGTCTTCATCATCTTTTTCTAAGAGTTCATTCACATCATTTTCATTCATATCTTTCAAAACCATCACCTGGAAAATGTCCTTGCCAGCTGAACAATTTCCTGAACCTGACTCTCAAGAAAAGGGAAAAAATCAGTGAAAGAATTAATTTCAGAAGGCCATAACTTTCCCCAGCCTGCATTTAATGTTGATTGGGCACTTCAATCCATGCACTTCTAGCATAGCTGATGGCATCTGCAATGTTAAATTTACTCCAGAAGCTTTAACTGCCAGGTTGGAGTCAGAGTCCATTGATGCAACTAGTTTTTCATAATTTTTTTTTGTGTAGTTAATTTGAATGTCTGAATAACTCCCTGGTCCAGTGGTTAAATCAGAGATGTTGTATTTGGAGGTAAAAATACAGTGGAACCCCGGTTAACAAAAAATTCATTGCGAAGCCTGCTCAAGTGCCATTACCGAGCAATTTACTTCCTTAAGAAAAATGTCATTTAGGTTAGTCTATTTCAGACCCCAAAATACACTTCCACAAGCACTTACAATATTATACTTACAATAATTGCACGATTTCCAGGGTGTTCGTTAACCGGGGTTCCACTGTACAACTTTTACATGTGGGGTCACATCCAGTAAAGCTTGTGGATGAGTACGGGAATTATCAAAGAATTAAGAGAACCTTGAATGCAAGGTTCTTGCTGTCAGGTAAAACTTGACTTCAGGAATAAAGTGATGCTAAACCAGTCAATAAATAATTCCTGTCATCCATGCTTACTGGTTTGACCTCCAAATTACTAATAAGGTGTTTTTATCCACACTTTCAAAGCACGAGGAGTCTTAGAGCGGTAAATAACCATGGGCTTACACTTGAAATCACCTGATGCATTACCGCAAAGGAGCAAGGTGAAGCGATCCTTTGCTGTCTTGAAGCCTGGTGCAATTTTCTCTTGCTGACTGATATAGTTCGTGTTGGCATTTTCTTCAGAAAACACCTGTCTCGTCAGCATTAAACACTTGCTGTGGCTCATAGCCACCCTCAGAAATAAGTTCCTGAAATTCAGCAGGGAAATTACTTGCTGCTGTATGATCAGCTGAAGCACTTCACCAGAAAACTTAATATTATGTAACATATTATGCAACTTAAAGTTCTTGAACCAGCCTGTAGTAAACATACACTCGTTTTCAGGCCTTCCTTCCTTATCACACACTGCTTTAAACAACTGTAAGGCCTTCTCCTTAATTAAGAGGAAATTAAGTGGTGCACCTTTCTTTGTTTTCTGTTCGATCCACTCAAGCAACAAGTTTTCAGTTTTATTTACTTGTTGGGACCTACGTGTCATTCTTTCATGAGGTCACAGTTTGGGTTATTCATTACAGAAGCTCGTATATTCGCCTCATTCTTCCTAATCATACGAACTGACGCTTCATTAAGGCCATAGGCTTCACTATATCCCTCACATGTGAGCCTACTCTAAGCTATCTAATATCTTGATTTTCTTTGAAATTCCTAGACTTGGAACGCTTAAACTTTTTCTTGTCACTTGCTGGAACACTTGTATGCTTACTGGGTGCCATGATTGCTTGGTATATTTATCAAATACTGCAAATACTGAATTGCAGAAAATATCTACCTGGATGATGACCAACAAACTTACTCTAAATATTGATAAAACCTATTTTATCCAGTTTGGGAACAGAACTACAATCGCACCACTTAACATAATGATTAACGGGTCCCCTATCTTAAAACTCACAGAGGGAAAGTTCTTAGGAATCCATCTTGACAGTGGCCTCAAATTTCAGACACATATACAACACATTTCCAAGAAAGTCTCAAAGACCGTGGGAATACTATCCAAGATACGGTATATGTTCCACAACCAGCTCTCCATACCCTATATCACTCACTCATTTACCCCTACCTCACCTATGGAATCTGCGCATGGGGCTCTACATCAATCCATCTCAGACCACTAATAACACAACAAAAGGCAGCAGTTAGAATGATAACAAATTCACACTCCAGACAACATACTCCACCAATATTCAAAAACCTAAACTTACTCACCATACAAGACATCCATACTTTTACTGTGCCTATTACATACATAGAACACTCTATGCAAATATTAACCCACCACTCAAACTTCTCCTTACCAATTTTAACAGGACACATGACCATAACACTAGACACAGATCACTCCCCCGATGTTCCCCGTGTCCATCTAACACTATGTAAAAACTCAATGCATATAAAAGGCACGAAAATTTGGAATTCATTTCCTGTCATTGCCAAAAAACCCTGCCTGTACCCCAATTCAAAACGTGCTAAAAACCACCTTCTCACCCAAAGCTATGCTCAATATCAAACATTCCCAACAAAGTAGAATAATCACTTAACGTAAAAAACCCGACTAATCAATTGAAGTAAAACCTGTTATGAATAATACATACTAAGCTAACTATTTCCCAACTTACATTATAATGACCACGTAAACTAACTGCAATGCAATTTTGTTTTAAATTGTTATCTCACTCAATTAGTTGCATTGCTACAAAATTGATATGTTCAACTTATATTCAAATTTTATAACTTAGATCGCAATTATACTTATTTTATAAATTATCAACCATAACTTTTTTTCCATGTAGTCAAATTAAGTAGTCCTAAGAATGCCCCCAATGCACAGCATATTGGGCTTTTGGCATGTACATCTCATTAATAACTATTAATAACTATGTAATAACTATGTATAACTATGTCACCATATATAATTGTACAATGTCTCAATAAAAGTATTATTATTAAAGTAGACCCCATTTAGCCCGACTTTAATGTTGCGCGTTTTGGGTTTTTCGCGATTGAAAATTGCGGCACATTTTTATCTAACACGACGTAAACCTAATATTACGGATTGCTGGAGGAAAATTTTGACCCCGTGCCTTCCCTAGGTTAAACCATTGAGTCAGTGGGGGGCCTACTAAGGGTGGCTATAGCCACAACAAGTGTTTAATCTGGGAAAGTGTTTTCTGGAAGAAAATGCCAACATGAACTTATATCCCGTCAGCAAGGAAAAGTGCACCAGGCTTCAAGACAGCAAAGGACGCTTCACCTTGCTCCTTTTGGGTAATGCATCAGGTGATTTCAAGTGTAAGCCCATGGTTATTTACCACTGTAAGAATCCTCATGCTTTGAGGAAAAGGGAATTTGTTTTCCTTGCTTCAAACTAAGTTTATTCAGGTATACAGAGATAGTTACATTGATTATCATACATAGCAGCTTATGTGTAGAGAACCTAGGATAACCCAAAGTGTTATCCTAGAGAACCTAGGATAACCCAAAGTGTTATCCTAGAGAACCTAGGATAACCCAAAGTGTTACCCTAGAGAACCTAGGATAACCCAAAGTGTTATCCTAGAGAACCTAGGAAAACCCCAAAAGTGTTACCCTAGAGAACCTAGGATAACCCAAAGTTTGGGTTATCCTGGTTCTCTACACATATGCTGCTATGTATGATAATCTTTGTAACTGTATCTGTGTATACCTGAATAAACTTATAGTTTGGGAGAAGAAAACAACCATTCCCTCAAGCGGCCGGTGCTAATGTTGTGGAACAGCTGGGAGACCACCCGCCTTCCCATGCTACCCCTCCCCAACAACACCCCACCATCCCAGCATTCGTATTCCATACACGTCAAGCCAGCTGTGTTTGTCAAGAATAAGAGTGAATTGTGTTTTGATCTTTAAATTACTATATCTTGTATCTGCCAAGCAATCATGTCACCCAGTAGGCATACAAGTGTTGCTCAAAGTGGCAAGAAAATGTTTAAGCATTTATTAAGTCTTAGAACTAACGAAGAAAAAGATATTAGACAAGACATAACCTGTGGCTGTAATGAAGTGTTACTTTGTACACACAAAAAGATGTAAACATAAGTTTGTGTGACTAACTTACTGACTGACTGGACTGACTTACTGAATGACTTGACTGACTGAATGACTTGACTGACTGAATGACTTGACTGACTGAATGACTTGACTGACTGACTTACTGAATGACTTGACTGACTGACTTACTGAATGACTTGACTGACTGACTTATTGAATGACGTGACTGACTTACTGAATGACTTGACTGACTGACTTACTGAATGACTTGACTGACTGACTGACTGACTGACTGAATGAGTTGACTGACTGAATGACTTGACTGACTGAATGACTTGACTGACTGAATGACTTGACTGACTACGAATGACTTTGACCCCGGACTGAATGACGACTGACTGGGATGACTTGACTGACTGAATGACTTGACTGACTGAATGACTTGACTGACCGAAGACTTGACTGACTGAATGACTGACTGACTAATGACTTGACTGACTGAATGACTTGACTGACTGAATGACTTGACTGACTGAATGACTGACTGACTGAATGACTTGACTGACTGAATGACTTGACTGACTGAATGACTTGACTGACTGAATGACTTGACTGACTGGAATACTTGACTGACTGAATGACTTGACTGACTGAATGACTTGACTGACTGAATGACTTGACTGACTGAATGACTTGACTGACTGAATGACTTGACTGACTGAATGACTTGACTGACTGAATGACTTGACTGACTGAATGACTTGACTGACTGAGACTTGACTGACTGAATGACTTGACTGACTGAATGACTTGACTGACTGAATGACGGGCTGACTGAATGACTTGACTGACTGAATGACTTGACTGACTGAATGACTTGACTGACTGAATGACTTGACTGACTGAATGACTAACGACTGACTGAATGACTTGACTGACTGAATGACTTGACTGACTGAATGACTTGACTGACTGAATGACTTGACTGGACTGAATGACTTGACTGACTGAATGACTGACTGCTGAATGACTTGACTGACTGAATGACTTGACTGACTGAATGACTTGACTGACTGAATGACTTGACTGACTGAATGACTTGACTGACTGAATGACTGACTGACTGAACGACTTGACTGACTGAATGACTTGACTGACTGAATGACTTGACTGACTGAATGACTTGACTGACTGAATGACTTGACTGACTGAAAGACTTGACTGACTGAATGACTTGACGCTGAATGACTTGACTGACTGGAATGACTTGATGACTGACTGACTTACTGAATGACTTGACTGACTGACTTATTGAATGAGCGTGCTGACTTACTGAATGACTTGACTGACTGACTTACTGAATGACTTGACTGACTGACTGAATGACTGACTGACTGAATGACTTGACTGACTGAATGACTTGACTGACTGAATGACTGACTGACTGAATGACTTGACTGACTGAATGACTTGACTGACTGAATGACTTGACTGACTGAATGACTTGACTGACTGAATGACTTGACTGACTGAATGACTTGACTGACTGAATGACTTGACTGACTGAATGACTTGACTGACTGAATGACTTGACTGACTGAATGACTTGACTGACTGAATGACTTGACTGACTGAAACTTGACTGACTGAATGACTTGACTGACTGAATGACTTGACTGACTGAATGACTTGACTGACTGAATGACTTGACTGACTGAATGACTTGACTGACTGAATGACTTGCGACTGAATGACTTGACGCTGAATGACTTGACTGACTGAATGACTTGACTGACTGAATGACTTGACTGACTGAATGACTTGACTGACTGAATGACTTGACTGACTGAATGACTTGACTGACTGAATGACTTGACTGACTGAATGACTGACTGACTGAATGACTTGCTGACTGAATGACTTGACTGACTGAATGACGACTGACTGAATGACTTGACTGACTGAATGACTTGACTGACTGAATGAACTTGACTGACTGAATGACTTGACTGACTGAATGACTTGACTGACTACTTACTGAATGACTGACTGACTGACTTATTGAATGACGTGACTGACTTACTGAATGACTTGACTGACTGACTTACTGAATGACTTGGACTGACTTACTGAATGACTTGACTGACTTACTGAATGTCTTGACTGACTTACTGAATGACTTGACTGACTTACTGAATGACTGACTGACTTACTGAATGCTTGACTGACTTACTGAATGACTTGACTGACTGACTTACTGAATGACTGACTGACTGACTTACTGAATGACTTGACTGACTGACTTACTGAATGACTTGACTGACTTACTGAATGGGCTGACTTACTGAATGACTTGACTGACTTACTGAATGTCTTGACTTACTTACTGAATGTCTTGACTGACTTACTGAATGTCTTGACTGACTTACTGAATGTCTTGACTGACTTACTGAATGTCTTGACTGACTTACTGAATGTCTTGACTGACTTACTGAATGACTTGACTGACTGACTTACTGAATGACTTAACTGACTTACTGAATGGGCTGACTTACTGAATGACTTGACTGACTTACTGAATGACTTGACTGACTTACTGAATGACTTGACTGACTTACTGAATGACTTGACTGACTTACTGAATGACTTTATTAAAGTTAGAGACACTCAGTACAACCATCGACTTCAGTTCCAGAATCTCTACTATCCACCTCAGCCCAGTAGGGCCACAGCATAACTCTCCACTCTCTTCACAATCATCCACAAACATCAGCACCCACAATTTAAGGTAAATACTATTATTTCTGTTACATTTGTAGTCTTAAGCAGTAAAAACAACATAATACATCACGATAATGAACTACAATTACATATTCTCTTTTATATTTGTAAGATCTGTTGGTCTAAAAAAACTTGTTTGGCTTTTTGGGGACTCTCAGGAACGTAACCCTATTTTTCCCCTAAGTTCTTTTAATTATCTAACACGATTTTAGCTAACACGACGTTTTCAGGAACGTAACTACCGTGCTAAATGAGGGCCTACTGTATTATTATAAAATGCAATGAAAATGAGGTAATGAATGTAAATAAACACAGCTTCTCGATACTAATCGTCCTGCACGTGTACAAACCAAACTGAACGCTGGGAGGGATCCGTGGGTGGGTGAGGGTGGCTGGGGATACCAGTAGGACTCCCCCACTGACTCAATGGTTTAACCCACCGCGGGCGACCGCGCGTGAAAATTTTTTCCCCTCCTGCCGAACCGTGTAATATCATCTTTACGTCGTGTAAGATAATAATGTGTCGCAAATCTTAAATTGTGTAATACCCACAACGTGCAACATAATCTCGTGCTAAATGACAGTCTACTGTACATTATTTCTTATGGGGAAAATGGTTTTGAAAATCGTCCATTTTGAAAATCGGCGGCCTCTCAGGAACGTATTAATCACGATTTTCAATGGTCCACTGTAATGCCCATGGCCCTCATTTTGTGTACTATCACTCCATGATCGCATTTGTCAAATGCCTTTGCAAAATCTGTGTAAATCTTATCTGCGTTTTGGTCGTCTTGCAATGCTTCCATAATTCTGTCATGATGGTTCAGCAGCTGTGACAGGCATGATCGTCCTGCCCTAAAACCATGCTGGTTCGGGTTATGGTGGTTGTGCTGGTCCATCAAATTTGTAATCTGCCATCTCATCACTGTTTCGAATATTTTTATGATGTGAGAAGTTATTGCTACTGGTCTGTAATTTTTAGCTAGTACTTTACTACCTCCCACATGCAAAGGAGCAATGTCTGCACTCTTTAAGGCTTCCAGTATTTCACCTAGATTTAAGCTCTTTCTCCAAAGAATGCTGAGTGCTTGTGCTAATGGTACTTTGCATTTCTTTATAAACAGAGCATTCCATGAATCTGGTCCAGGTGTTGAGTGAGTTGGCATGTTGTCCATTTCTTTTTCAAAATCTATGGGATTTGTACTAATGTCAGTTAGTTCGTCAGCACGGCCTTCTGGAGTGAAAAATATTTCTGCATTTTCTACCGTGCTGTCATTTAGTGGGTTGCTGAACACCGACTCATACTGAGTCATAGAGACAGATACATACAGCCAGCCGGCTGGCCTGCCAAATACGTATTACACATGTTCTAGAATTGTTTCTCTTTACGTACTTAAGGCATAGGTTATAGGACATTCTGACAGGATGACACTACCAGTGATACCAAAAATGAAAGGATGTTGCACATGGGTTATTATCGAGGTTTTTGATATTTCCTCGACCACTTGTGGCCACATCCATCTCAAAGCGACTAAACTCTGGGTCAACATCACTTTCCTCTTAAAAAGGTTGTGTTAATACGACATGACATCAGTGAATCCCTGGTGTTTGCCTTGCTATTTGCTCTAGCTGGAGCTCAAATTCAAATTCAGATTTTTATTTCCTTGCAAGTTTACATTGGGTTTATATAATTACAATAATACATTGCAGTTTACATTGAGATTATATAATTACAATAGAGTTGCAGTGCAAAGAGACCCACTATCATGTCATGGCATTATGGGCAGACTAAATTTAATGGCTTACAGACTACTTAACCCTTTGGTGGTCGCCAGGCCCTCTCCCAAACTTGTTCTCAGGGTCGCAAATTTTTCGGAAAAAATTATTTTTTCTTATGAAATGATAGAGAATTTTTTCTGATCATAACGACACCAAAATTATGAAATTTGATCGAAAACTAACAGAATTATGCTTTCACGAAGTTAGCGGTATCGATGACATTTACGCATGGGTGATTTCGCCCATTTTGAGCCCTATTTTCGGCAAATTCCAATGTTTCAGTCTACTAAAATTAAAGCTATTTTACTAGAATTCCATTTGTTCTATCAATTGAGTACAAGAATCCGCCAATTTACCGATTTCAGCTACCCAATAAGGTGGTCAGAAATTGGCAATTTGGCCAATTTCACACAAATTTCAAAAGATGCCAATTTCAAAATAGGGTCCAGAATAAATGAGACAGACATTCCTGGCACTCAAATAACATTTTATCTGTTCATTAGTCATGTCTCCAGGCCCCTTTTACATTTCTTTTGCTTTCCATTTTGAATTTTTATTCTCACAAAAAATAGAAGATTTACTGTTATGTATTGTAAAAATGGTATAAATAATATCAGCACACTTGTGCAAGAATATTAGACTACCCAGTTGATGTGTATTGGACGCATGGCGTGATTTGTTTACTCTCGAACATAGGCAAAAATCAAACATTTTCACTACTTTGTGCTCAGTTTCAAGGTACTTGTCATCGTGAAACCAGTCAAAATTTTCTCTATTTCTGTAATATATCATCCATTCTATCAAATGAGACTAAGAAAACGAGAATACAAGCATAAATACAATACGAAAATAGACTGCAAAGTCACTGTTTTAAACCAAAAAAACATGGTCAGTTTTTTTTTTTTCCTCATTATGCACTGTGTGGTGCAGGATTTTTTTTATATTGTGCACACTGACCGCACAGACCCATTCTCTCGCATCTAGGCCTATCAGCCTGTTTCTGCTTGATTTGAGGGCGCTAGAATTTAGGCATACTAGTACGATGAAAACCCTGGCGCGTAAGCCATACTGGTACGGCTGAAACCCCGAAAGGGTTAATACTACTAGAGAAATTGATCATAGTTTGATTGAGTTGTTCATCTGTTTTTAATTATAGCAGACAGCAAGTTTACTCAAATTAACAATCTGGGGATATAACATTGGGACAATTTGAAAGTATTTTGTAGGTTGTTTATATTAGTAGTAAAATAATTAAATTATATTATTTGGTAAAGTTAAGTATTGTGTGCATATTGAGTTTTTAGTTTAGGGTGAGTATGTGGTTTTTAAGAGTTTTAAATTGATGTCCAGACCGGGTTACTTTAGTATTTACTGGTAATGAATTCCAAATTTTGGAGCCCTTTATGTACATAGAGTTTTTGCACAGTGTGATATGGATACGGGATACGTCAAACAGTGATCTGTGTCTAGTGTTATGGTTGTGTGTCCTTTTAAAGTTGGTGAGAAGTTTGAGTGGAGGGTTTATGTTTGAGTGTAGTGTTCTATAAATGTAGTAGGCACAATAATAAGTATGGATGTTCTTGACAGTGAGTAGTTTTAGACTTTTGAATATTGGTGGAGTATGTTGTCTGGAATGGGAATTTGTTATCATTCTGACTTAAGCTAGTACAGCTAGCTTAAGTCTCATCCACTCCATTTCCTTATTACCTGGAGTAGGTGATCCCTCATCGTCACTGTTAACAGACATGTTTACTGGTGAATTATTTACCTCCTCACTGAAGCCTGAAGGGTTTAAAGACTCATTTTCTGACATAGCTTTTATCCTTAACCCTTTGACTGTCGGAGGCCCCATTCTGAAACTGTCATTCTATGTCGGAAAATTTTGGAAAAAAAAATAAATTATTTTTTCTTATGAAATGATAGAGAATCTTTTCCCGATTGTAATGACACCAAAAGTATGAAATTTGATTAAAAACTTACGGAATTACGCTCTCGCAAAGTTAGCGATGTCAGTGATATATACGCATCGGCGATTTCGCCGACTTTGAGCCCTATTTTAGGCCAATTCCATTGGGACAGTCGACCAAACTCATAGCTATTTCTTTAGAACTCCATTTGTTCTATCGATTGAGTACACGAAATCACCAATTTACCGATTTCAACTACCCAATAAAGTGGTCAGAAAATGGCAATTTCGCCAATTTCATGCAAAATAAAAAAGATGTCAATTTCAAAATAGGGTCCAGAATAAACAATGCAGACATCCCTAGCACTAAAATAAGATGTTATCTGTTCATTAGTCATGTCTTTAGGCCCCTCTTACATTACTCTTGCTTTCTATTTTGATTTTTTATTCATACAAAAATAGAAGATTTATTGTTATGCAGACTATTGCATTATTGTAAAAACTGTATAAATAATATCTGTGCACTTGTGAAAGAATATTAGACTCACCAGTTGATGTGTATTGGACGCATGGTGTGATTTGTTTACTTTTGAACATTGGCAAAAATCGAACATTTCCGCTATTTTGAGCTCAATTTCAAGATCGTTTACATCATGAAACTAATCAAAATCATCTCTATTCCTGTAATATGTTTCCCATTCTATCAAATGAGACCATGAAAAAGAGAATACAACCATAAATACTATACGAAAACACACCTCAAAGACGGCGTTTTAATTAAAAAAAACGGTCGGAGTTTTTTTTTTCTCATTATGTACTGCTTGCTGCAGGATTTTTTTTATACTGCGCACACTGACCACACAGACCCATTCTCTCACATGTGGGCCTACCAGCTTTCTCCTGCTTGATTTGAGGCCGCTAGAATTTAGGCGTATAAATACGTCCGAAACATTGGCTCGTAAGACGTAAATATACGTCCGAAACAGTCAAAGGGTTAAACACTTGCTTCCCTCTTACAGTATCAGTGGACAAGTTTTCCCACAGGCACATAAAATAACACAAGTTCAATGTAAAATATGCACATAGCACTTACCATAACAACAAACAAAATATGTTACTCAACCTTTCTCCCCACTTTGGAGAAAAAAACCTGTAAACTAATATATGAAAACAACACTTCCACTGACACCACCTTGGTAAATCTTCTACCAGAAACATGCAACTGTTGTTACCCCATACCAGTACATATACAGTGGTACCTAGAGCTACGTGCTTAATTCATTTCAGAATGCTGTTCGAGTGCTGATACCGAACGAATTTGTTCCCATAAGGAATAATGTAAATTAGAATAATCCGTTCCAGACCCCCAAAAATACACATACAAATGCACTTACATAATTATTCGGGTTGGGAGCTGCTCGTATGTCCAGGTACCACTGTAGTTCCAAGAATATTTGGAGTTATTTTAACCCTTAAACTGTCCACACGAAGATATACGTTCACTCGCGAAAGTGACCGAACGTATATCTACGTTTTATTTTACATTCGTTCAAATTTAGTGCGATAGGCCTGAGTCGCCTAGACATGAGAGAATGGGTCTGCGCCCTCAGTGTGCGCAGTATGAAAAAAATCGGGGACGCCAGGGTACCGCATGGTAGCCCCAGTTAGTTTCAGCTCCATCTTGGGTCAACATCATGGCACACCCCCGTGATTCACTCACGCCTCGTCGTATTAACACACTACTATTCTCGGAAAGTGATAGAGAACGCGAGCTTAGTAGATTTGACAGTGATATAGCCACTAATAATCAAGGAATTAGTGAAACTATTGATGACAACCCAGATGACCCTCA